>VYXH01012749.1:1329711-1369751 GCA_013397275.1 Burhinus bistriatus
TGTAGATGTGGTACCTAGAGACATGGTCTAGTGGCGGGCCTGGTAGAGTTGGTGTCAATGGTTGGACTAGACAATCCTAAAGGTCTTTTCCAACCTAAACGATTCTATGCTCATTGCATGTCAGTGTGCACAGGAAAAGCGAGGGACAAACTATTCTAAGCAGTATTCTTAGGGTCTGGTCAACAGTAGCTCCACCTGACCTTCTGCCTTTACGCATGGCACAAACACACACATCTATTTCTTTGCAGCTTCAGAACCCAAGGAACTACTTTGGTTGCAGGGCAATAGAGGACATTAAATCCACAAGTATGTTGTAATAGCACTGATGGTCATAATCATAATCATAGAATCACAGAATGGTTTAGGTTGGAAGGGACCTTAAAGATGATTTCATTCCAACCCCCTTGCCATGGGCTGGGACAATTTCCACTAGACCAGGTTGCTCAAAGCCCCATCCAAGCTAGCCTTGAACATCTCCAGGGATGGGGCAGCCACAGCTTCCCTGGGCAACCTGGGCCAGTGTCTCACCACCCTCACAGTAAAGAATTTCTTCCTGAGATCTAATCTAAATCTCCCCTCTTCTAGTTTGAAGCCATTACCCCTCGTCCTATCACTATACGCCCTTGTACAGAGTCCCTCCCCATCTTTCCTGTAGGCCCCTTTCAGATACTGGAAGGGGCTCTAAGGTCTCCCTGGAGCCTTCTCTTCTCCAGGCTGAACAACCTCAACTCTCTCAACCTGTCCTCATAGCAGAGGTGCTCTAATCCTCTGATAATGAAGTGCCTCTTGACTCTCCCTGACAGAGGTAAGCCTGCAGTGGTGCGTAAAATAAGTGGGTACTGGGTTTGGGGCATACGCCAAGCAAAGCAGCAAATTTCCATGAGAAACCAAAAAGTAGCAGCTCACAGGCCAACCTTGTTCTCAAGAAAAACATGTTACAATCTTACAAAGTTGTAGGTGGTCCCCAAAAATTCTGTCTCCTCCTTTGAGTTAAAGCAAAACAAACTGACAATACACCCAGGATTCCTCTGTGGTTTTACACCTTTTACCCATTAAAACAGATTCTTGTAGTTTTCTGTAAATCTTAGGCAGCTGAAGATATCAAGCCACACTAGCATTCAACACAACATATATATACGCACATGCTAAGAGTGATAAAGTGCACCTTAGACAAAACAATCAAGAAGTCAGGACAGTAGAGGGGAGAGAAAAGAGACACCCCAGGATTCAGAGGTAGTAAAGTTTAAAAAAAACAAGCTTCAAAATGTAAGATGCAAGCCCTGAAATCTCCTGCAGGTCAATCACTGACCATGTAATCTGGCTTATTTCAAAAATTGCAACTACAAAAATGTAAATGTTGGTCTAAAAGTCTAATGAAACGGACAGAGATACTGCTCTTGCCAAAGATAAGAGGTACAAGAATTCACAACTAAAGAAATATATGCAGAGTGAGCTGAGCGAAAAAATCTGCACCAGCCCAGTAATCCTTAGCCAGAGGAGATCCCCACAAGCTGAAAAGGATTCAAACTGCCACTATTAAAGAAACACAGACACAGTGTTCCCTAATGTTAGTAACATACATTTTTCTATCTACGTGATCTAGAAAACCATAGAACATTGCAAACTTTGAGGATGTCAGCAAGCAGAAAACCTAGATTGGGGGGACGGGGGAAGAAAACACACTTGTCCTGTTTTGGTCTCTTCTGCCAAATAGGTTGCGTTCTAATTTATAAGCATCCGGTATTACATATTGCTTTACAACTGTATGTCCTTCCTTTACATTTGGTTTTCTCTCAGCTAACCAGGAAATTCTAGATAAGAATTTATAGATGTCAGTATCTGCTCAGGTTCTTGGGGAGGAAAAGAAAGCCACAAGAGTAGCAACTAATCTATTTGCTAAATCGTAGGTGACTGGCTTGCAACGAGATTTGACCCTCGCATCAATCGGGTAACTCTTAGGGACTGTTCTGTGCAGCTGTCTGGTCTATAGAGAGAGACTGGCAGGTACAGACCTGTATTTTTGTCAGGCTATGAATACAATTCACTCACATGACCTGTCACCTTCATCGCATGACCAATGCGCATCTGCATACTGAATAATGCTACCAATTCTGAAGCCATCCTATAAAAGGCTATAGGACTTTCCCTCCTTCCTCAAGCTGGTAAAAAGGTTTTGCGTCTTGTTTTATTTTTAAACTTGAACTGGTAGAATTGCTTACAAAAATCAGATTTCAGTGAAAATACACAAGAATAACATTTAGATTATTCTTCATTAACTTAGAAAGCACTTGAAATTTATTAAAAAGTGCAAGGTGGCAAGCTTTCTATCAGGAGCCACTGGAAATCAACCTGAAGTTAGAGAAGTGAAGATTTCTGATGCTGTCTTTCAGAGATTCTACTAGAACATATCTTCCCATATCCTTCTTTTTATCTCCCAAACTATGCATAAAAATATACTGCTTTCATCTTCGAATAAAATAATTATTCTGTTAAACTCTCTTATTCAACACAGACGAATGCGTAACTTCTCTCTACCTGTATCTAACACCAGGGGAGGAACTAACAAACCTTTATTTCACATCCTAGCCAGTGACATCCCCATGCAATAGTTCAATTTCATCCAGAACTTTGACACTATTGATCACATGAGTGTTTTTGGCTGCAGTTTGATAGATTGGAGAGTTTTGGTAAAGATCTCAGTGGACACAAATCAAGCCTCTAACTGTTTGGAAGCTCCACTATAGAGTTACAGAAATGGGAATAGAATGGCACACAATGATTTGCCCAAGATAACATTTTACTGATCAGTACGGCATCATGGCCCAATGGTAAGCTCCTGGATAGGAAGGTGTTCATATTGGATGATGAAAAGCATTTTAACTGAGAGTTGTGGACTGGGCTGTTCCGATACCAAACATTCTGACAGGGATTTCTGGTGTCACTGTGACCCCAGCGATGATGTTGTATATGTGATGTAAGGGTTAACGAATCCTTGCAATCAGAGTAAGGGTTCCCTGAAAATTCTACCAATACATAAAGAACTGCATTATTAGATATTCTGGACTATAAAAGCATACGTTTGAGAAGCGATTCTTTGGAGATATCTTTTACACACTTTCTCATTTTGTTGCATCAAATCAGAAATGTTGTGGGTATGAGAAAGATAAAAACTCTTGGAAAGTTGCAAGAGTGCTTCCTTAATGCTTGTGATAAAGTTATGTTAATTTTGGCCCTTGATTCTGCTAAAATACATCCAACTTCTGTAATAATTTTGGTATGGTTACCAGAAAAGAATCTAGAAAAAGATGTGTGGACACTAATGACCTTCAACTTAATGCAAATAGTAATTATGTGTCAATATGAGGCTACATAATTCTGCTTTTTTTTCATATTAATGTAACAAAGGATCTTTCTAGCAACCCTACTAAGTGATAGTGAGTCTACACTCATAATTTGCAGATAAAACAATGAGATTCACAAATCCATTAAAAAGTTGTCTGTTCCAAGCAACTTAAGACAAATATCTATACATTATATGTATTGTAACAAAATTATTGCCCGTCCAAAGAGAATTCAGGAAGACAGAATTAACAGTTACATGTACCTGCTTGGATCCCAATACCTATCTACTTTCTTCATATTCCTTTTTCATATTAAAACAAAATTTGCAAGATCTAGTCTTAAAACATTGTTTTGTAGCAGAGGATTATTATTCTTTTTTCCAGGCCAGAGAACTGAAATTCTTATATTCATCCAAATAACGTCAATTCAAGCTCTCCAAGCTAGAATTCATCATTTTACAATTCCCATTTTTAGGAGACAGTTCAGATTAGAGAACATTTAGCCTTGCTGCATGAGCTCTGCCATCACAAACAGGAGGAATGACAGGAGTAAGGCATTAGAGGATGACCTAGATTCCTCCTTCAGTAGCAACGTATCATCGAGCAATGGTGGAACACATGTACAATTTGCAGTGTGGTTTCATTGCCCGTTGAATACCCAGTTGTTAATCAGTGTAACATATCCTGCTCTGTCCTGCTAGCCTTGTCCTCTGAATTGTTCCTTCTCCCCTTCATCAAGCCTGGTCGATCACCAGGTGACGTTAGGTTTTCCATCTTGAATCTGAACACTAAGGAGGAATGCCTTTCACTTAACATTACTAGCTTATGTAAGCTGGAAAAAGTGAGTTTTCTGAAACTTCATTCCTCATTGTCTCAACAGCAGGGAGAAACTCATCCTGTGCAGTGCCTTTGTTCTCCAAGCTTCCTATAAGGACAGACTCATTCACAGCAGAGAATGTACCTGTTACCTGCCTCTTCCTTCAAGGCCAGCATAGTAGCCACATCTAGCAATTTCTGAATAAAATTGTATCTGGGTCCCACTAAGGAAGGAAAATGGGATCACCACTGAGAACATCTGTAAGGAAACATGCAGAATACCTTCAAGGGCTGGAAAGGGTTTCTGCCACTGAATCCGTTCTTTTTGTTTTAAATAGGATAGCAAGAGCTGAAGAAACAGCCTATGAGTCAAATTGGATTTGACCTGGTGCTTGAATCTATTCAGCAAGCCAAAACACACCTAGCTACAATGAGCTGGCTAGTTCAGATGTACAAGACGCCTCCAAATATAATCTTACTATTTAATTAAAAAAAAAAAAAAGTCTGCACAGATGTCTGCGTCAACAGATCTCTCACCCTGGGACTCCATGTCATTCCTCATTTCCATTTGCAGGATGGTCACTAAATCGGTCTCAGCACCAACGCCTGCACCCTTCCAGTGAAGGATGTCTCCACAAGATGCGTTAACCTGGCACAGCACACCTGCATACAGCTTACCGTTCTGCAGCAAACTTGCTGCAAGATCTCAGTATCAGACACTAAAAGCCTGACCTTTTTGAGAGCTCAAGTGTTCATTCAGCTCAACACACACATGGATGGATCTTCACATTTTCTCAGCACAGGTCCTAAGTTCCTAAAGGGAACAGCCCAAATATTTCCACCTCTGAAGAACTATTTTGTCTTTGGAACTGAACATAATTGCTCAAAACTGCCAGCAGTTTATCTTTCAAGCTCCTGTTTATAGGAAAGGTTCAAGAGGAAAGATGTTGTTTCCAACACCTAGAACTTCTGCTCAGAGAAATATTCAGGTTACTGTGGATGATGCGTTTTTGGTTTTTTAGATGATATTTTTATGTTTATTCTCTCCCAAACCTATTACAAATAGAAAGAAATATTTTAAGCCACTCTCTTTAAAGCACTTGGTTATCCTGGATCTTAAACTGAGACGTCCTCCGAAACCTCTACAGTGAGTGTAACATCCTTGGAGACATTGAGCTAAGTCATAGTATCTTGTCTTGGAAATAGCCCTGGCCAAGGTTTGAGAGACAGCATTCCTCCATGCAGCCAAACCGCAAAGAAATTCTGGGAAAAGTTTCCATCTTAGATACAACAGGAACTAGCTTTTCACAAGTCTTCTCCAGAGCTGCTGGACAAGAGTGAAAAGCCACTGACAAACTTAGTCTCCTTCATTTCAAAATAGGACCTGATAAAGACAGAACTCAAGAGGCTGCTGAATAAGCCCTTTCATTCATTCAAGGTCTGAAGCTATATGGAAATGGTGACGGTCTCCCTGGAGCTGTTGTGATCAGAAACAAAGAGGAAGCAGAGTGGCTAAATGAGAACTTTAAGTTCTCCCTGTTATTCTCAATGTCAGAAAAGCAGAGTGTCTGCCATAAAGTGTTGATTAGGTCCATAATTACTTCTTTAATTGCAAAGACAACTTCTCAACTGCTGCCTTGTGAAATGCAGCTTGCAGTAGTGGGGGCTGTGGCTATACCTTCCAACAGATAGGAAAAACGTCTCTTCTTTTCAAAGCATCTGCATTCATTACTTTTCAAAGCATGGGTTTGGGTATTCCCATAAGAGAAGCAAAAAAGAAGTTGCTTTGCAGGAATAGGACCTTAAGTACAGTCATAGAATATTTAACTTTCAGGTGCCCAACTGAAATGGGAGATTGGAAAACAGGTATTGCAGCTGAAACTAAAGAACAAGGGCACCCTCACCAGATGATCGCTTTCTGTAGCTATGGTTAATCAAGGGACATCACATTTGTCTGAATAAAGAATGGGGTAGCAGAATTCCAATGTCACTGTTGTGCAGCAGAGAAAGCAAAGGATGAAAGAGAAAATCCAGTACCTTCAGCATATTGTTCCCACAATGTTAGTGGTAATTTATATGCCAATACTGGCTCTTTCACATTTCTGTACATACTCTTCCACTTCCTCTCCCTTCAATATACCAAATCTCTTCTCCAAATAGGGAGCAATTAAGTCTCTGTTGAGCACTGATCCCCAGGGAAGAGGTACGGATTGTTAATGGAGATGATCATCTTAAGCCCCAACTGTGGATGTTGAGAGCAGGAAACAGATGCCCCTGCAATTACGAGCTCTTAGAGGCTGACGTGGGAGAATCTGGGAGAACAAAGTGGAGTCAAAGGAAGGAACAGAGACACAAAGAGGAAACTCTCGGATCACTCAGGAGAGGTGCCTTCAGTGGTCACACATACAATCTGCATTGAGGGTTTCCTTGCCGAACAATCAGAAGTCAACTAGGAAAAAAAAAAGGCAGTGAACAGTGGAGGACAAAGCTGGCTGATTATCTACACATACTAAATACAAGGGCAAGCTGTGAAGAGCTGCAGAAAGACTTCACAAGATGGAACTAATTAGAAGATGAAATTCAGAATAGGTGTATGGTAAAATTGAGACCATGGAAAACAACAATTTTACATACCTATTGCCACTCTGGAATGAAAATGTAAGGAATCATTAGAAAAGGAATACAGAACAAAACAGACATTACAGCACTGCATAACAATTAGACAAAAAAATCATTAATAAAATCTGTTGAGGACTAGTAACATACAGAAATTGTCTCTGGTAATGACAGAGACCCCCGAACCATAGAGAAAGTATGAAATCACAGGCCAGCTGTGCCCTTCTCCATAAGCATCAAGTCTTCCTCAGCAAGCAACAGAGTGGTTTGAGTGGTGGGACCAGAGTGATTACTACTGTGGACTCCCAGTTACCCTCAGAAGCTGGATCTGCCTAGTGACCTCCAGCCCGCAAACTGGTGCAATGCTACCCTTTTCCTAGAAGAAAGAGATTGCTTGTACAGTATGGTTTTCAGGCCACAGCCTGCTTCATCCCTTAGACTGAGACAAAGGAAGAGGGAAGACTGCAAATCCTTCCTTCCAAGTAAGAGACAGTTACTGATTTTGGGCAAGGCCTTTTGTGTCTACACTGCCAGGAGGCAGCACTGCCTTCAGACAGGGCTCCACATTTATGGCTTTGCCCAGTCACCTTAACAAGGTCAGCACCGACAGCCTTATTGCTCACATGCACCAAGCTGAAATCAAGATCATAGCAATGGTGGAGGACGTTTTCTATCTTCCTGTCAGTTGAATGTAAACCACAAATATATTAACTAAAACCAGAGAAATTTGGGAGGTGCAACTCTTCCACATGAAGTGCAAAATCTAAGCAAGCGCCCTCATATCTGGTGTGGGATGACAGCATCAGATAAAATTTAAAGTTGCAGAAACGAACTTTTGCCAATATAGCTATGATAAAGGTATCTGTAAATACCATTTAGAAACAGTTTTTACTTCCTAAGATTGCATACAAGCCTGAAAATTTTAGGTTTTTTCTTTATCGGTGTGCTACCTTGTCGACCATCTCACACCAAATATTGCTATAAATGTTAGGCGAGCCATATGCCTTAAACATAGGTAAGAAATGCTGACATTGGTTGTCAAACAAGTCCTCATTACTACTGCAGACAACAAGACCTTTCACTCCAACCAACTCCATAGGTTTTAAAAGGACATCATAATCTGCTTGCAACTTACTGTGTATAATAGATCCTCTGGAGTTACAGGACTGATGAAAATGGTACGGAGACATCGCAGGCAAGCTTCAATAAACTTCAAATCTGGTGACAATAATCCTATAAATACAGACAAAAACAACTGTTTAGTTTCATTATTTTTGCTTATTTGAGTACTTTAGTAACATTCACTAACACAGATCCGTCAAGGGAAAAGTACCTTGCAATAAGGCTGGGATAATATGGCAGTCTAGAAGGGATTTGACATTATTCTCTGTACCCATTGCAAGGCTTCCGAGGACCACTGCGCATTCTGTTCTCAGTTCTGTGCTGGAGCTTTCTTGCTGAAGTAAATACAGCAACCTGGAAATAAAATTATTTTTAGAGGAAAATTCAGATGGAAGAGAACTTTTAAGTCTAGTAAAAAAAAAAATAAATAAAATCTGAATCCTGCTATGTAAAGAAGATGAAGTCCTTAATAGAAAGATGAAGATTGAACAAAAGAGTAAAATGAAGACTTTATTCATAAGAACCTTTTTACACTGTGTGTTCCTACACAGGTTTTACTTGTTGTTATAGTAGAAAGGTATCACATTGTTTTTTCTAAAAATGTGGTGTCACAGTACCGATATTGGGATGAGGTCTTTCAGGATACCAGGAAGATCCCAAATTTCAATTAAAGGAACAAGCCTGCAGTTTGACGTCAATGGGAAAAGGAACCTCATGGATCTTCCCTAACACCTAGGGACATGATTAGAGCTATCGTGTTGGTTGTTATCTTTGGCAGTGATTTCTTCTGGGTCACGGTTGCAAAATAATTCTACCATCAAGCATAAGCACGGGGACTGAGGGTAATGCGAATTTCAAACCCTGATTAATTATCATATAGGAACATAAAGAAAGCCCATAAAAGTTTTATGTGCAGGAAGGCAGCTGAATTGTAGATCACTTCAAGCTTAAAACACATCTTGCCAAACACGCACCCCGGGTCTCAGTCAATTTTGCATCTTTTTACAGTACCAAGATACCCAAGAGCCCCTTTGAACATATTTTAGATTACATCAGTAGCACCTGAATCACAGCAGAGGTCACCGAACACTTTCAGTCTAAATTTGAGTCATACAAAGAGCCCAGATAGCAACCAGATTCCTATCTCGCATCAGTACAGAAGATAATCACTTTAAGATTCACATGGTTTATAAGCTTAAGATGAAAACCATTTAACTAAGGGCTCCCACGCTACACACATGTCTGAACAAAACTGTAACAGGTAGGACGATTTGGACACCGAGATACAATTCTCTCTGTAGATGCAACTTACACAGTCACTTTTCTAGATTCACTGAGCTAAGACAGAAATATTCTCAATTTAGTAACACACTACTCTCTCTAGTTTGAAAAGGTCTCTCCTAAAGCCAGGCAATAACCGAAGCCTTCTCTAGGAGCAAAAAGGAGCCAAAAGCCACCAAAAGCCAGCATCTATCCCCCTGCTGAAGGGGATAGAAGTAGTTATCCAGGTAAACAGATCCCTGAACAAAATGCCCCAAGAACTGCCTTCCTAAATCAAAGACAAGGGAAAAAAATAACTGGAAACACAGTAGCTAAATACAACTTAGGTACACAGGACTAGAAAAGCCCACCAAGAAAAGTGCAAGCAGGCCCACAACAGACAGTAACACAGAAGAGTACCTTTAACACACACTCCAAATGTTCCCACTTACATAAGGCAGAAATTGCTTCCTAGAATCCCCTGCATTTGAAACCTAAAGTAAAAGGCCAACAGACATAACAATGGCATGTCACTGGAAGAGAGCTATGAGATCAAAGGTCTCTTCAATACCTATAAGCAGCACATTCATTACATAAAATTCAGACTATCCCAGGCAGCAGATAATTTACCAAGCTCTTGGAGAAGAACATCAAAATAAATCCCCAGTATCCCGAACAATTTATTTAGATGAAAAATTTTCTGATTGTGAATCTGTTAGGAAACCTTCATTGCTCTAAATGCAGGTTTGACAGCAGCCAGAAAGAGGAGGTATGCTACTATCACCCAAAGCACACATGTACCCTTTTTGAGACGTAGCTAATCTCATGGTGGAAAAAAGCTCCAAAACACAAACACATCCTAAGGAGATCAAATATAATTTCTTCCTGAACGCAAACAAACCAGGTGAGATATGGTGCAAAATTAACGTGTGAGATGCAAGCAACCCCAAAAGCACAGATACCTTTTCTCTTTTCAACTTCCATCGGATTCAAAGGATCAGACTAGCCATTCAGAACAGCACAGATGTCCAGAATCATTGCTATTTTCTTTAATCCGCTCCTTCCACAAACTTATCAAGGGCATCCAGGCTCTTTGTTCCTGCTTCTCTATTATCTCTGAAAGGCCATTTATTCCTGATGTTTAGAAACCTCTTCTAATTTCTTGTACAAATCTATTCCTGACTAATTTACATCCATTTGGTATTGCATACATATTGTCCTTTAATTTGTATAATTCTTCTCATTTCTTACAGCAACCAGCTAACAGTCCTGATGCACTTTGGCCCAGACTGCTCACATGGCTCAGCAGAGCTGATCTGCTGTTTGTTGCTCATTTTACTGTAGGCCCCTTTAATATTGACAGAGCAAGGTATGTAAAAAAGGCTCTGATTACCAGTTGTTCCACAAAAGCGCATCTCACACCATTTGTGCCAACCCAAAATTAACCATACCTATATTATCGGCTTCTGGAAAAAGAACAAAAATTATACTTAAGGCAACTAAATTACATGTTTCTAAAGCTACAAATCCTGGTACTGTATTCTTTAACGTATCAGCTATGCTATGTTCAAGGTAAAGATTAGTGCTGTTTCTGAAAGACTACAAAAGAAGCAAAATACATAATCAATGTTATGCAAAATCATCACAAAGGAATAAAAGCATCCCACTTCCAATCCGAACA
Organism: Burhinus bistriatus; assembly: GCA_013397275.1. Classification (NCBI taxonomy): domain Eukaryota; kingdom Metazoa; phylum Chordata; class Aves; order Charadriiformes; family Burhinidae; genus Burhinus; species Burhinus bistriatus. The sequence continues at coordinate 1,340,548 of VYXH01012749.1, forward strand.
GGACAGAATAACCTTGCTTGAGTACGATGTGTACTATTTTTTTTTATAGACAGCTGGTTTGGTTTTCTGCCTTCTAGATCAGGTAAGGATAGATAGGAAGCAGAAGCTGCTTTGGCAATGTACAAATGCACTGAGTGATCCTGGCTAAAATTCATCCTTGAAAAGATGTTAAGTTTTTTCTGGACACTGAGCTACTATATAGAACAGTAGATGAGATTGCACTTTCCAACTCTGACTTGTGCTAACTGCCAAGAAAATTCCTTTCTTGTAGAAAATAATTTGACAGGAATTACCATGAGCAGATCAGAAGATGAATTAATTTATTGCAGTAACCTGTACAGCTGTTTTATTTTAACACTGAAGTCTTGACTTTTCTCGACCCTTCTAACTTACACACATATATTTTGTAAGCTAACGTTGCAGAACAGTTCTCAGTGTGCTCTATTTGTAACTCCACTGCCAGAAACAGTTATGTATCTTCTGTAATCTGTATCACTTTATTGCACAGCAAAATTTAAACTTTGTTTTTCCCCTGGTATTTAAAAAGCAAGCTGAAACATTTGACGTTAGAGTTGGCAATTTAGAAAACATACTGACTACCACCCAGACCAGTCAAGAATAGAAATCAGCAACAACATACGTACAATCTTTCATCTCTGCACGAGGAGTAAAGAATAAAAAGTTTTAAGTCCATTACCTAAATTATTTAGTATAAGTAGTTTATTAAAAGTGACTTTTTACAATTATTTTAAATGATACAGTAATTTTAGTAAGATGTAAGGCAGTCGATTCCTACTGTTTTCACTATGCTTTCTCAGTCTGCTCCTTCAAATGCCTAAGTATTAGAACCCTTCAGTGATGGTATCCGTAAGGACATATACCCAGGCTCACCCACACCTACACTGCAGTAAGAAGATCTATTTATGATGCAGGAACATAAAACTGACCCATGTAGTTTAATCCAGCATGTACAGAACAAACATGATATCAAGCAACATGAAACAACTTCCAAAGTGGGAAAAAAAGGCTCCATTTTCCTAAATCCTCAACCATACCCAAGACTAGTGTTTTGGCAGCATGCTTTAAGTTGGGTTGTTTTTTTACAGATGAAGCTGGGAAATACGTTTCAGAATGCTGGGGCAGACAACTGGCCATTAGCATCTGTCTCCTTCCTGTGAGAAAGGCCTCTCTTACACACTATTACTGACCACCACTAACTCGGAGATATGCTAAGCTTCATTTCAGAACTATCTGAAGGAGTACCGTAACAGAAAAATATCCATTCTTAGATTAGATGATTTAAGATCCAAGACCCCCCGCCCCCCCCAATCAAGAAAAATGCCCAGAAACAAGAATCAAGACTAAACCAATCCTTTCACTGATTATTTTCTAGCAAGCTTAGCAAGCCATTCAACAAGCTTTTCAGACATGGGGTTGTCTGGGGAATGCTAGGAAACCCCTCGGATTAAGTGTTGGTAAATATGGATCTAATTACTAATTTAAAAACGTCAGTAATAGTAACTTTTTTTCTTAAATAGCTTTCAATAATCTAAACATCAATTTAGAAATGCAAGAGTATTTCCTTCCATTTTCACTATGAAGTCCTGCTCTGAGATGCATCTTTCCTGTACAGATCACACCAACAGCCTTCTCTGATTAAGGACTTCAGTAAATAAGCTGTTCCTTGTATCCAGAAATGTTCAGTCATAGAATCACAGAATAGAATCATAGAATTATTTAGGTTAGAAAAGACCTTTAAGATCATCCAGTCCAACCATGAACCTAGCACTGCCAAGTCCACCACTAAACCATGTCCCTCAGCACCATGCCTACCCGGCTTTTAAATACCTCCAGGGATGGCAATTCCACCATGTCCCTGGGCAGCCTGGTCCAATGCTTGACAACCCTTGTGGTGAAGAAATTTTTCCTAATATCCATCCTAAACCTCCCCTGGTGCAACTTGAGGCTGTTTCCTCTTGTCTCCTATCACTTGTTACTTGGGAGAAGAGACCGACTCCCACCTCGCTACAACCTCCTTTCAGGTAGCTGTAGAGCGCAATAAGGTCTCCCCTTGGCCTCCTTTTCTCCAGGCTGAACAACCCCAGTTCCCTCAGCCACTCCTCAGGAGACTTGTGCTCCAGACCCCTCACCAGCTTTGTTGCCCTTCTCTGGACATGCTCCAGCACCTCAATATCATATCTTAAAACACTTCCTTTTTTTTTTTTTTTAAAAAAAAAAAGAAACGTTCACAAAATCCAAAAGCGCCCTGAATTCTGAAGGTTGCTCTCTTCCAAAGAAAATAATTGCTATTTTCTTTCCCATTAACATTCTGCACTTGGAACAAATGTCATAGCTATGTTAAAGAGTGAAAATGAAACGCATTGACTATAATCTGTAGTCTTCCTATGTGTTTAAAATAGAAATCCTTAACTAAGCTTTATAATCAGTGAAGATAAAAATTTAAATTCAGATTTTACATACAAAGCTTTTGAAATATTACTAATATCCTTTTCTAGATCTTTCAAGTATGCTTGTGTTTTAGATTAGGTTTTCCACAGGGTTAGGTATCCTTATTATAACATTTTCTGTTTCTTTCTTTAAAAAAGAGAACTGATAGCAAGTAACATTGAAAATTAAGCAGTTAAATAAAAACTGATAGAATTATGAAAAGTTTCAAGTGAGGATATAATTGATAAAGATGAAACTGTGCATTAATAAACTACTATTAAACATGAAGGACAAAGACCCCATCCTTTTATGGTCACAAGAAACACAGGGGATAGCACACTAATGTACGTTCTGGATTGGTTTGCTGTTTCCAGGGTCTACCATAGACAAAAACACCAAAGATGTTTGTAATACATTCCTCCTGTATATCAATATCAAAAGGACATAAATGGACAAAAATAGCATGTACATGCACGGGATAAAAGGGAAGGTCATAATTTGGATTTTGGAAATTTTTTAAAAAAATTACTAAGGTCCTTGTTCGTAGTCCACATTCTTTAAGAACACAATGTCCCTACTTAAGCTGGATCCCTTATCTCCAGCCTTATCAGCCAGTTATTAAATTTCTGTCAAACCTGCAGAAATACTGGAACAATGCACTGCTAGAACCACCATAATTCACTTTTGCAGAGCCTGAGAGCTTCAGGAGGTACCAAAAGAACAGATACTGTAAAACAACAAAAAGGTGCTAATAGTCTTGTTGACTCATCCTTCAGCCTGTGATCCTGCAGTAAAGTTCATTATAGTGTGACAGGAAATTAAATAAAGCTAATGGAAAGATCTTGCAACATCTTCATGAACATTAATCCAAGGTTTGATGCTAAGTAGTTTAAAATGCAATATTTGGACTTTTTCAAGCTTCTAGAAGGACAGATACTTTCCTCTAATGTTTATATAGAATACCATTTCTTCCATTTGTCCCTGCACTTCTAAGAGCAATTAACTGATTAAAGCCTCTTTCTCAGATATCAGCAATGGTATCCAGGCAATCATATCTAAATGAGGTAGGACAGCAAATCCATCCAGAGAGATACTTCAATGAACTCCAGGAACAACTATGCCTAGAAACCAAAAATACGGTCAGCTGGAGGCGTGATGCATTTGAGCAACTGACAGGGATTCATCTAGGAAAACCACACAATATTCTAGATAAAGTACAAAACTTACAAGGAAAGTAGCTGCTGAACAAATGGTAACTACAGTGGCTTAGCAAGGAAGATAAAACAGTTCAGATTTTCCTTTCTTTTGAAGATCATTGAGATGGGTGTGGTGGTTCAGAGTTGTGCGCTGTAAGACAGGCTTGCATGATTTAGACCTCATCAATCCAGTCTGAACACAGACCTCACAGTTAGCTAAAAATAACAGAAATTTACTCTTTGACATTCCATCCCACTTACAAATTGTCATAAAAAAAAAAAAATCTCTGAAGTTCTTAAAATACCTGGGAAGGAGATGAAACTCAGCTGTTACTAAAAGAATGTTTTCAGCACTTCAACAAGCTCCATAAGCAGGCATGTGGAAAAAGAGCTCAGGGTAACAGTTCAAGTTATAGTACTGTGAATCTTAAGACTCCTTTTATCAAAGTGTATCAATAAATAAGAGCTTTCATTCCATCACAATTGTCTGAATATTTATTACAAGTCCTCTTGGAAAACAGATGAAATGCACCATTTACTGGAATGATCGTGATTTCTTATTCTACCATGGAAGATGCTTGTCTTTCAGTCCATTGCAAAAAGGCCTGAATACTATACCATGGAAACATATGGGATGAAAATACAGATGAAGGTACTAATGAGGCATATTATTTACTGTTGGCTTACAGAATATTGAATAAAAAGTTAATGCACGCGTAGAGGTTGAGCTCTGAACATGTGGGAAGTCCCAGTGAGCATCAATCCCAAACTCTAAACTGAATTAAAGTAGGAGAATAGATCAAACAAGATAGGACAACATACAAACTTTTCAAAAACTGCTCCTTTTAATGCATTTAAGCATTACTTTTCAAACAGCATAACAGGAAGCAATCGCTGGCCACAGAATTTTCCAAAGAAAGAACTAAGTATGATTTTAAAAGTACAGAATAATTTCTGTAAAATATCTGAAGTGACAAATTAAATAGTTATGGATTCTTACATACCAGGACTCAAAAATAAGAGCAATTTTTATGACTGTCAGTCAAAGAAATGTATCCTAAACTGAGATGTCACAGTCCCACTTCCAGAAGCGACAGGTTAACTCAAAAATCTCCAAAAGTTGGATCCAAGGGGCCTGGGCTAACTCTACTACCAAGCTAAAAAAACCTACAAAGCAAAGATAACTGCTTCTGAAAAATTTCACTCAAAGGAAATAGTACCTGGCAGTTTTTTTAAAAAACCCAAGTCAAGAAATGTGATGGTAGGACTCAGCTTTGAACTACACTATTGGAAATATTCTGACTACTTAAATGTCTGCAAAGGAGACAGTAACACAAACACTTCACTGCCACGTGGATTACAGAGAAAAACATCCTTCTACTTCGACAATATTATAGTGCTGCAAGCAGTAGGGAAGTAAACTGCAAAGAAAGCTTTTCCTTTAGGAACAAAACAAGGGTCTCAGCTTACAGCTTTAGTAATTTATTGTAATCCTTAGACATATACACTGACATTAATATGCTATTTGTTCTATTTACATCGCATAACTTGCATCCAATCTGATCGAAGGTTGGAAAAAACACCTCACTAATGTGCATGACAGACCTAGTAATGCTATGTCCAAATGTACCATCCGAGTTTGTGAAAGAGTTGGTACCATGCCAGAGATCATAAATGTTTCAAAAAATGTGCATAATTGATAACTAGTAGACGACTTATTAACACCACCAGCAGTGGTCACGCAGTACAAGTTGATCTGAACACCTTACAACTTCAGCACAGTCAGCAGGTCAATTAGGTGTGAACTGAGGATCACAGAACCAGAGCTGTAAGGAATCTCGACAGATCCTCTAGTCACTGACCTTGCCCCAAGGCAGGATCATCAATCATTAAATCATTTGAAGTTATCATCTTGCTTGTCTCCACCACTCCATTGGTGGAGATTCACCACACTGTCACCACCTTTCAGCAGCCTTTCAGCACTGCAAGGTGTAGATGTACAGACATTTCTCTACTACTACGGGGCAGTCTTGCTCTTTCATGTCTGTGCTCATCTGTCCCCTTTTTTAACTCAACAGAACAATACTTGCCTTTTGGTGAAAGTTAGTTTTTCTGTGATTACTGAGCTGAAGCAGTTTTCTGTGCAGTCACACAACCATCAACACAAGAAGTGGTAGTAGGATATGATCAGAAGCATAGAGGGGTGGTTCTGCGAAATAACCCTCTGTCAGAAGAAGAGACCTGTTAAATCATCTTGGCTTTTCACCTGCACATTTACATACGTTGCCTGGGTCAGAGCCACCAAAGGCATTTTCATTAGTGTAACAAAGCCCTAATCCCAAGGCAACAGAAAGAGGAGATGCAAGCCATAGAAGCTGTGCTTCTAACAACAAACGTTTTCAGACAAAGGAAGGCAAGAAAGGAGTTGCTACTGAGCACTGAGGGATTAGGGAAAAGATTACTCCAAGAAATACTAATTTCAGAGAAGCAAGACACGAAGCAAAAATAAAGAAAAAAGCTCAAAACACAGGCATGAAGCTTGAAGAGTCATTTGAACCTAAGTCATCACCTCGTCATATTATGCTTAAACAGGAAGGTAGCATCAGGACAAAAAGGTGCTAGCATGTTCCACATTCAGCAACTCTTCTCTAAGAAATGAACCCCCACCTGCAAAAATATCCAACTCCATCTCATGTTTGTGATGAGTATCCAAATGGTCTCCCACTGAAACAGACCAAGTTGAACATGTACCAACAATGGGAGGCAAACTGGAGATAGGAACTTGAGTAGATCCTCACATTTTTCTGGCTTTGGACATAATCTTGACAAAAACTACCTTATAAAAGATGAAACAAGCTAAAAAGATCATTATTATTTTGTGTATCACTAAACACACCAGGTCTCTCTTCTGGAGAAGAGATATACAACATGCTTTCTTCTGCAGTTAAGAGACATCTTGTGCCAAAACAATTCATATAATGATTACTGATAGACCTATGGCTTTGTTAGAACAATCAAACCAACTCTTCCTCAGAAACAGTAATTTCCAGATTTAAAATGTTTCTGTTTGCCAGAATATCAACTGACCAAAGTAAGCTGAACAGATTCTTAGCCTCCCGTAAAATGCAACTTCGCTATATTAAAAAAAAAAAAAAAAAAAAGACTTTGAGACTTTGATCCCTTTATTGGTAAGAATTTAAAGTCTAGGAAAAAAAGTTACAACACCTAAATCTGATACTCAAAATTGGCATAGTTTTTTTGGAGCTTAAATTATTTATGGCTTTTTTTAATTCCTCCCAGCTTGATTTCTGAACACTGTTCATTCCTGTTAGAAAAACAGATCTTACCACACATATTAAGACAGGTGATATGGCATACCAGTCCAGTTTATCACCCAAAACACAAAAAATAACAACATTGCCTGGTTCATACCTGTCACTTCACTAACTTTGCTAGAGTTGCTCTTTCTCTAGGCCTCAGACTATAAATCTTTCTTCAAACATCTGCAGGAGTGCCTGCAGGCATGCTTCAACCCGTCATGCTTAAGAATGGTTCACGTTTTATTCTCACTCTAACAAATGGTGTTGCACAGACAAATTAGATGGGAAGGACTGAGGTTTCTTCTCCCTCTCATGAAAGTAACTGGCTGCTCCCTTTTCCTCACAGGAAAGTATGTGTGGTGAATCTAGAAATCCCCCAAAGGTGCAGTTCTTCATGTTTTTATTACTGTACTGAATCTTGGGGTTGTACAATTCATCAGAATTGGCAAAACTGCAATATTCTTCATCCTTTATCAAGAAAAACAATCCCCAGCTACTGAGGATTTTTTACCTTTTTAAAATTATTTGTTTAACAAAGAAACTGAGAAAATAAAACATCTGATACAAAAACAGTCAACAGTAGACATCATTTACCATCAGTCACTCAGATAATAGATTAAAAAAAAACCACAGAGGTTAAATATTTCTCATACCAGTTTCCACCATTCAGAACTTTTCCAATAAGAGAACTCTTTTTTGGTGGTTACCTTAAGATTAGAAACTAGAAAATATTCAAAAATTATCTGCTGTCATTGCTAAACCTCATCACAACTGTCTAATAACACAGCTTTAGACTGTAGGGAAAACTGATGGCTAAGTCTGTTCTCTGAAATAGTTCAACAGCTTTACTGCCCCAGGTACAAAGAAGAAAAAGTCACATCAGATCTATATAAGTTAACTCCTAATCCATGACTGTGCTCTTCCTTCTTTACCAAAATTCAGTATCAGGTCCATGGATCAGTGCATGCCTCCAAAGGTGGTTTAGAGAACCTCTGTCTAAAACCATTTTGGGATAGCGCTGGGTTCAATACTGCTATGTCTAATCCTAACCAGCCAGTAATTAAAGAGATTTGCATGACCACGTGCACCAAGCATAACATATATTTGCACAAACACATCTTTCATGTATGATTTCAGCATATAAAGTTAAATTAAGAAATTAAGACTTTCATCGAAACCATACCCTCGCTCATAAGGGACAGTTTCCTTACACTAGCTAACGATGGATTTAGAGCTGAACACTCAGGCAAGTGCTAATAAATACTGTCTGTACAGGACATAGTTCTGTCAAGCAGATACTTGCTTTCCTACAGTTAAAGAACAGCCAGTCCATTAGGAGTAGCATTATAAAAGACACTAATTAAAGAACTTCTAAAGTGAGTGCCTGAATTCAAGGATAAGCCCAAGGAAAGTCTAGACATATAAAGGCAGTTCTTTGTTAAATCAGATTACAGAATCACAGAATAGATGATGTTGGAAGGTACCTCTGGAAGTCATGTAGTCCAACCCACTGCTCAAAGCAGCATCAGCTAGAGCAGGTTGCTCAATATTCCAGCCATGATGCCAAGCTTTCCAGGACACAAACTAACAGACTTTTTTTTGGTGTTAAACTAAAGTCATACTTGCTACCTGCACAAGCCTCTTTATTCCTAAATACCCAAACATAGATAGTTTGTTGCTTATCTTCTACAGTAAATGAGTTGTTAGTAACTAAGAATGTTATCTGACAATTATCTGAGTAACTCCAAGAAAAGCTGAAAGCAACAGGATGGTTTTTCACCTCCGCAGTCCTGCAACTCTTCTCATAACAGTCAGCATCCCAGTATGAAAGTATTCAATATGTAAGGGTGCTCCTCTGCTCAACTCCATGCAGGATCAAGTACCAACATCATGGGTCATTTACGAATTTGTAATACCATTTAAACAGCGAAATGATCAGGATACTTGTGAGCTATACAAACCATCCTGCCTAAGCTTTCTTTTTAAATCTTGAAACAAAAGAAACACACACTGAAATGTTTCAATCACAGGTACGTGAATTCCTCTACTTACTTATCAGTACATCAGTTTTAATTTTTCCAGTATTTGCCAGCCAATACTGTATGCAAAATCTTCTTTCCAGATACTTTTCTTGTGTTTCATGTAGCCACTAGCCTATATAAAATCCTTTTCCTTAGCTGACAGACTGGGATGCAACAGAACCTTCCAGTGATGGAAGGTATCTTCTCATCTTATTAGTAGGTTACACAGTTACCAAAGTAGTAGTCTCATTTTTTAGCAAACTCAAAAAGAACACTGCCTGAAGGAATTTGATTATGTTTAACAATAAACTGAAAAATAAGATATCATGGGTGTCCATGTTGGTGTGCTCACAGCCCTAGAAACAAGTTAAAACCCCAGCAAATTCTTACTAGTTTTCACTTCCACAAACAACCTGACAGTATGCTTCACAGAATTAAAAGTTCAAATAATGGAATGGATAAGAGTTCATCAGCTTTTCTACATGTCATTTCAAATGCGCTCCAAAGAAATTCAAAAATAAAAAAATCCCAACAGTTAAACAGAACCTCTAATAAATGACTTAGGCAAAGGTGAAAATTAACTATATAAAGTTCTTTGAGGTGCACCTACCTAGAGATAGGCCTTTAGCTTTGGGAATAAGTACACTACTACCATGCTACAGCTCCAAACAACTGACTTCATGTCTTAAGACTCTGGAGAACAATCAGCTGGAAGTTAGAAAATCATTTTTGGTAAGTGACAAGAATGATTTAGTGTTTTTGTTAAAGGTCTTGGATGGTTAGGTTTAAGATTTAATTTTAAAAACTCTGTATTCATTTTGCAGCAAAGGAATAACTGGAGCTCTCAATGAGAAACTAGCTCTGAAGTGGATTAGACTTTTATTATTAAACTCAGTAATGATTAGATAAGCAATAACTTCATCAGCTAACATCTTTGACAAAATAGCACAGGTCAGAGCTTTAACAAGTAACCACAACATACAGGAAGACAAAGCTATGCTCTGATGACTGTAATTTAACATTGCCTTCTCTACGCTCTGCCATCACAGGAAGAGTAAGAGAGGAAATGTATCACAGGCTTGAAAGGCCCAATCGTTGACTGGATTCCAAACCACTGAATGCCATATCTTTCAGTGTACCAGACAGCGGTCCACAGACTTGCAAAACAGAGTTATCAAAAACTTACGTGTTCATTTCATCAAATGCTTTTCTTTTCCAATGCCATTTCTGTAAGCCACAGGCTTTAGACTGTTTACTTCAGAATTCAGAAAGAGCTTGAGAGCGATAACTTTTGCCTACAACAGAACCTAACCTACTCACTAAGTGGCCTTACAATGTAGCTGCTGTGCAGTCTGTGGGAAAGTGTCAGGGCTTGAGACCTTTAGGAGGTCTCAAAGTACCACACAGCGGGGAGGGAAAGACTACTTAGCTTCTGAAGTTACGTCAAAGAATGGCAAGATACCTGGGTGGTCCTGGCAACCACTTAAGTGAGAGTCTTTAGTTCCCCTATGCCTTAGGTGTTACTAAGTGGCAATGAATATGATGACAATATGGTTGTCAACCTGGACTCCATAATAAACAAGCATTTTTCTAGGCTCTATTATAAATTCCACCAGAAAGGGGCTTTGATTACAACTCAGAGGACTGGGAGCCAGCAGCACTACAGACTAACTGCTACTAAATGAACACTGTTTCTTTAAGTCAGAAGTTCCTATCAAGATGACTTAGAGAAGAACAATTTACATTTGAACTGAGGACAAATCATTTTCCTGAGATTTAGGAAGTAAGAGCAACTGACAAAAAGCTTGGACTCTGAAGAGGCATCTGACATGTTGGTAGGCATGAAAGCTGCAGTATTTGTTCTTATAAAACTGTCAAGTGAAGGACTACACCAATAATTAGCACGGACCTCCTCATTTTCTGCTAGCACTTATGTGGTGTAGAAGGAAAAAAACCTAGAAAATTGAAGGACAGTACAAGTCAGTACCATTTTTAGGCAAGGCTGACTTTTTGGTTTAAATTGGCCTGCCACTGGAAGAACTTGGTATTAAAATACCCTTTTTCCCCCTGAACTTTAGACATTTTATTTTATGGTATTGCTAATAAAAAGTAACAGTTTCAAAAAGTAAAATTTCTGCAGTCCTGACAGAGGTGCCTGAGGCCAGCACTTCATGAGAATGTAAAGGAGTAGGTTGGATTCTGCAGAAAGGAGGAGATAGAGAAAATAATTTTTTAAGAAACAAAATCCACATACAGGCTGCTGCATTTATGTTCTTAACATCTATGACCATGTTTGTGTACACTTAGTTTTTAAGTCCACACATGGCAATTCTGCAAGCTTTCTTCAATCAACTTTGGGTTTTTTAGCACCCTCTTCAAAACAAATGGTCAAGAAGTGACCATAGGTCAGACTGAACGTCAAAGGGACAAAAAAATCTCATTTAAGCTATAGATATATCTCCCTTTCTAAAGATGACAGCACTAAGCAGTCAGCTCATGGACTCAGGAGGCCACTGGCCTAGAAATGACAGTGATTCAGCCATTCTCCCACAGCATTTTCTTCCTGTATGGAGATCTTCAAAGGACTTTGCATTTCTTTCCAACCAAGCAGCAGCAGTCTAATATTTTAACATAATATGGTTACTTCATACCTACCAGTAGTATTTGGCCCAATTTAAAACAAAAGATACTTCCTAGACTTGTTTCCAAACCTCCTACGAGTCTGTTCTAATATTTGCGCATACTGTTTTCTTTTCCACTAAGTGACAGAAATCTGAAGGGGTTCTTTGGGTCTAAAGGGTCTCTTCCGACAGCTTGCTGGAGGAACGCTTGGGGAAGAAGAGAGAAGCAAGAAATGAGTGAACAAGAAGCCGAACCACAGGACAACGCAGCAGCAGCAGAATTCTAGCAATCCCCATGCCATTACAGAAAAGAATCAACTTCCCTTGGGAGACTGCAATCTAACTCTGTGAAAAGAAAACTGTTCTCCTCGTTAACTTCGCAGAGGAGACTCAAAACAAAGAATGGTAGTTTGCTTACTCCTATTCTTATTGAGGGAAACGTTTGCCTTTGTAGATTGGAATTCCAAAGGTTTCCATACTCTAACGGCTTCAGTAGCCATTTCATGAATTGCAAGGCATGTCAAAAAAGGCAATGAATTCCCACCCCCTTGCTAGAGAGAATAACAGGAGTTCTCTAATCCAAATAGTCTCTAATCTATTTAAGTCTGTCCGCAACACCTTGACGACACTTAAGTTTTAGCCAGTGAGAATTGTCTTTTTTCACAATAACCCAGCCAATTTACCTTCATCTATACCTCTAGTCTGAAAACCATTGACATTAGATTTTCTGTGATTTGAGGATAACTTGTAATGAAGTGAGGACAAGTGCGACAATTTACCTGCTGAGATTTTCCAAACCCAATCACTTATTTGCAGTTATAGGTTAACCATATAATTTACTTGGCCAGCCAGAAGGAATTAACAACAGGGGAAAAAAAAAAAAACAAACCCCAAAAGACACTTCCGGATTTTCATTACTAGGCACAGAACAAGTAACAGCAGAAAGGAGGATAACTGAAGGAACATGAAGTTCTACAAAATTTAAGAACAGGCAGATTCTAGATTTGGAAGCTGGAGATCTTCTGTTGCTTTTAAAATGGGAACCACAAGAATCAGCGGTGGTCACAAGAATGCCTTAGGGCCTCTTGCTGAAAAGAATTCCTTAAACTTTGCATAATCTTCAACAAATATCCACTTCGATCTTTTTGTCTCATGTGAAGTCTTCTCTTCACCTGTTTATATTTGGTCAAAACGGAATATAATTCAGCAGGTTTTGTAGAGGGAGTTTCCCAACAGCTAATCCCTAGAGAATTTAAAGGGCTAGCCTTGACACAAACTCAATCTGTAAATGAGAAGACATTCCCTGCAAATAAAATACATTTTTTGACAAGTCAGAAGAGGCTTTCTCAAGCAGGACAGTTTGGGACCTAGTTGCTATTTAAGCAAAAGGATCGTAGGTGGGTCCCATACCACTAGCACAAGTAATGCAGTGCTCAATGTTTTCCTTCTCCATTGCTGCAAATCGCGGCTGAAAGAAAGCTGGAGGAGAAGAGGGGTGAAATGAAAGCTGTAGTGAGCAATCCAGTAGTTAAAGTTACCTGTTAAATTTGTACTAGTGGAATCAGGATCCAGAAAATGTTAACATCAGCTGAAGCAGTAATTCAGCAATAAAGTATGATCAATGTTTTTTAGTTGTCTGAAGCAGGTGGAGAAGACAAGCAAATTATCTCAGATGTTTTCTAATATTTTAAAATTATATTTTTAACATAACCTTATACATTTTCACTTTTGAACTCACCAGGCAATTGGCTCGAGAACAGTATTTAAGATACAACCACTTTAATCCGTCATTAGTACCATCAATGTCAGAAATTGGATTTCATTCCTGAGCTGGTAAAGTTTAATAAAAATCACCCAGAGTACTTTAGAGAATTCTATGAAATTCTAAATTAAAAGCATTACTCAACAGCCTGTTCTGTAATACATGAGTTTAACAGATATTTCAAGTCTCTCTCAGTTACATTAAAGAAAGTATGCAGTCAACTACAATCAAAGTTAGAACAAAAAAGTGCCTGTGATCTAAGGATCATTATTCCACACCTGTTGTGAATCAGTGAAAAGGAGAGTAGCAAAGGACATACCTTGGAACTGCTCCCAAAACAATCAAGTTGGCTTTTTGTTTGTTGTTTCCAATTACAGCATTTTTCATATCTCTGTAAATCCAGAAAGAAAAACAAACCCTGGTAAATTATGCTGAGGTACTGAGGGCTTAATCTATAGAATTTACTATTTCCATGAAGTCTTATCAAGTAGCCTTCCACATGTCCATGCCGCACCTACAGGACTGAGTAGTGCTTCAGGGCACAGTTTCTACAGCCTACAGATAAATACCCCAGAGCTCTGGGACTCCATTCTGTCCCAGCTTATGCAAGTAAGCAAAAACCCGAACTATCTCACACGCACACCAGACATGAAGAAGTCTCATTACTGAGGAAAATTAGATTTACTGATTCTTTGTGCTCATATATTTACTAGACTTCTAAAAGAAAAAAAGCACTATTGTTTGGGAAATCAAACGTTGGTAATTTAAAGTATTAACTGAATACTCTACTGAGTGCAGGAAGACACAAGGGGCTTGGGGGGGTGGGGGTGAGCGGGAAGAAAAAAGGAACAAGGAACTATCACCAGTCTCCAGAGACCAGGCTTTCACTCTTCTCTTCACAGGCTTCCTTTTGTGAATTTCAGCAGGACACCTGAACATCTGTATGTCAAAATCCCAGGAATAAAGTGGAAACGAAAGTATTTTCCTCTCTGAGAGTTACTGCGAAGTTTAATACATTAAAGGCACTCATACTATGGTAAAGGAACAAGGGAAGCATTTTGGAAAGAGGACGCTGGTTGCACACACTAAGAGGTCCTATGAAAATGTCTGGTTTGCAACCTTCTTGTTCAGAAAATTGCTACTAAATCCTAAAAACCATCACCACCTTTTTAATTTTTTTCTTCGTATGAACATATTGAACATATATGAACAACCAGAGGATCTGAAAGAAAGCTAGCAACTTATGACCAGTTTCAGAAAATCAAGATGACGCCTTTCTAGGAAACTTCCTAGTTGTAGGGACCTTCATAAGAACAGAGAACAAAACCAGTCCAAATTCAGATAATTCTTTATCAGCAAAAAACAAAATTAGATGGATTGTAGTGTTAGTAGTTGCAAATTTGATAAATTAATCACTGGCTAACTATGCCCATAATTCATTCAGATAATATGGGAGTTTTAGTGGTTGCTTTAAGTTAGCATATTTTCTTGCTACTATATCACTCTTTCACCTGCTATCTGCAAATTTGAAGATATTTAGAGTAGCCCTGTTCTTTAAGATCCACCCTGGCCTTCATGAACACTACATAGTCCTTACGTACCCACTGAATGTGCAAACTCCACTGCAATAAACAGCTGTGCCAAGTGTTAAACTCACTTCATTAGAGGTATACAAAATCTTATTAGCCAAGGCAGGCAGTATCTGACATAAACAAAATCTTTATAAACTTCAATTAGTAAAAGATAATTGCCCGCTCTTCCTGAAGTATTTCTCCATGTGACTCACTTTCTCATTGCATACAGTTATCCAGCCACAGAAGAGTGCTCTAGGAATTTTAACCAAGTGAAGGCTAACTTCTCAAGTTTGGCTAGTGATCTTGGAACTCCAAGAAGGGAGCAGCGTTAAAAGCAGCTGAATGCTGACCTGCAGCTCTGTGTATCTCTTAGCACAGGCAGAGTCAGAAAGCCACTTGACTTGTCAAGTGAGCCATTACTCAACAGGAATCTGCCTACCCAGCACACAGTTTTACACAGCTGTGTATCAGCAGAAAATGTTGGACCTTTCTGTTACATCTCCCCTAAGTTTGTTAACTTTACCCCACAAGACAGGAGGTAGAGGAGAAAGAGAAAGATCAGAGGCCAAGCTAGGCTGGAAGCCCAAGAAAACTTAAGGAATAGATTTGAAGATTTCACTAAACTCAGAACCAGTACTTCAGTGGTTTCTATGCTGAACACTTGATATGAAAGTATCCCAGTTATTTTTAAAGGTTTTTAAAACACAGAAGTCAGTCCAAATCAGTGGCAGAAGCAATGATCAGATGTCTCAAAGGAAACTGCACCAACAGACATGCTAGGCTCAGGTACTAAACTGCTCAGGCCACTCTAGGACTTCTAAAAAGGCCATCTCTCCCTGTCCTCCTTAGGCACCAGATCTTAAAGTCATCAGAAAGGCTGCATCGTATCACCTATCTACAACAGCATCTTGAGAAGCTACAGAGAAGACGCTTGCCAAGCACTCTGAAGAATTAACAAACAGATTTTGGTGACATTTTAATGCTCTGCTTTGGTGATTTTACACATTATTTTCTGTTTAAAAAAAAAAAAAAAAACAGGAACAACAAACTTTTGTGACTCCTGCACCAACTCCACAATAGAATGACTTGCTTACCTTATAACTATTTAATGTGTAGTAAGTACTGCTTATTAGAATTTGATTTAGAGACCCTTTCAGAAGTGGCAGGAACATGGCCAAGCTCCATAATACTCAAACTGAGAGGTTTAGTGAGGTCACAGACCTGATCTGTAAATGATTCCGATGAGTTTCTTCATCCTGGTTCATAAAGTTCCTCAGAAAGGTCATGGCAAATAGACAAGAAATATCACAAGCTTGAGATTTCTGACAAATCCAACACATGTACATTCAACCACTTCAACTTACAAGCAAGTAAAATACCTTCAAAGTGGTAAGGGGACCAAAAACTGTCAGAGACAGGACTCAACAAAGATCACCGTGTTCGTGTGCATTATGCCTTGACACTCCCAAGTTCCGTGCCATGCTTATCTCTTCAAACTTGCCACTTACAGAAATGAACCTATTTCACAGGAAGCAGGTGGCTATGGAAACCAAGAATATCCTTAAAATGCCATAATCCAGTGTTGAATAACAGTAGACTTTTTTTTGCTTACTATGAAAAATAATTATGTGATTCCACGTTATATTTTATGGAGATTTTCCTGATAGGGAAGCTAATCTCCTTAAGAAGTAAAGAAGCACCATGTGTTGTCCTAGTCTACCAGGCCCTTGGTGAATCATGAACCTTGGAAAAACTGAGGGCAACTCCCTTATTTGAAAACGTCATCTCCAACAAGTTTGAGCTTGACTGATTTCAGATCCAAGATGACATGAGATTCATCCCAGGAGAAAAGGCAGTAAAGATTGCTATCTGTTACAAGAGGTAACAAAGAAACCTCAGAAATTTGTAGTCCAAAACTGGTTACCCACTTTATTTCTGAATGTCACGCATACTGCTCCCATTTCCTATTGTCAAAAGGAGTCCTTGAAAGGAGGAAGAAGGAAACAGCAGCAAAACCACAATCACAAAGAGATGAGAAGTTCAAAGAATTGTCTATGGTGATTCTAGGCCTAATCTGCAAGAAGACCATGACCCAGAAGAGGCAGATACACAGGCTTTCCAATAATCGGCTCCAAGCTCTTGGGTAGGTTATCAACCCTACTGCCAGGCGTGTACAGCATGAGCAGCTTCAGAAGAAAAACGCAGATCTAGCACTACTTAGTCTCAGCCTCATAAAGGAAGCCTTCTATAGAGCCAAAAGACAAACCATGAAGCTTTCATATGACAGGGGTCTTAAAGACGCATTTGAGGTTGGTTGGTTTTGGTTTTGTTTTTTTTTAATTCCTGTGTATTAAATCTTATCGTTTAGATTCAAACTAAATTCAAAGTCATGTAACAAAATAACCTAAATTACAGTAATTTTAATGTATAGATTTAAAATCTGATAGCTGATTCTTATGCCTAAATTTACTAAAATGCAATAAAGTAATTCACGTGAAAAAAAACTGTCAAGCAGGATAATATAGGCTGCCAACAATAAAATATGGCAAAGAGATCCTAGCTAAGCACTTGGAAATACTGCTTCCTGAAGTGCTAAACCAGCTTTCTCCATCTCCTATTGCTTCTTAAAGAGTAAGAATATGGTTTCAGCACTTCAATCCTGTGACCACTCAGTTTTAAGTTACGAAACTAACTAGAGACTGGAAAAGACTTCTTTTCTTTCCTAGAAAAGGAGAAAAAAATTATCAGGTGAGGTTTATCGACTCTAACAATCTTTTGGAACATAGCAACCCAGAACCAATCAGTTCAACTAATTAGCTATAATCAAAATGCAATGCATGCTATTTTCGTAAGTGTATTAGCATAGTATGAGTGTTTAAAATAAAATATTTTAGGACTACATTAAACTAATTTAAAAAAATTTAATTTCTATCCAAATACAGCTTGACAAGAGTTACAAGAGGAACTAATCAGCCAATTGTGTATGAAGTTAATGTTTTTATTCTGATGCTTAATGTATAATTCTTTAAAGGCACCAGATATAGCCCACTTCAGACAAGCAAAAAGCAATATTAAATATAACAATTTGCAAGTAAAATATGCCCTTTAAGTTTTAATAATTCCTAGCCAATAGAAATTAATATTATGAAATGTCTTAAGTCCTGAGAAAATTAGCATTCTAGTCTGTCAATGTAATTTATTACTGTAGAAGCAACTGAAGGTGCTGAACTTTGTGCGAAGTAGAAATTATTGAAGTTCAACATCTTCATGAAGTTGATTCTAAGTTTGGGACTCCTCCCACAAAAACACCAGAAGTGTCGGGTAGTTACTGAGCAGTTCTCTGAACTGGTGTGAGCTAGCTTCCCAGCTGAGAAAGAACAGACCTTGAAAGTATTCCCAGCAAGCCCCAATACCTGCACCTCTTCTGCAAAAGAGAACATGAGAAAGCCACATGGATAGACGGACTCCTCAGTGAGAATTTGGTTTTACCAATATTTTTAAATACTGTAAATCAAGCATAAATCTAAGAAATTCGAAAATTCTGAAGGAAACCCTGGAACTTTCCTATGTCACCTTCTAGCAAAGTAACACAAAAGACCTTGAAACAAGTTAGAGTGACTTGATGAGAAAGCAGCAATAGGAACTACACAGCAGAGGAGGAAATAACAGCTTGCATGGCATTTTCGCATCTTATGTCTTTTGAAAACAGAGTAGGTAACCATATTTAAGAGGTTCCTAGACAGAGAAGGAAGGATATCAAACATGACATGAACAATCACAGAAAGAAAAGTAGCCCTAGACACTTCAAGCCAATGCTTTCACTTTTAGTATGAAATAGTTACAAGAGAATCCAAGACAATTACACACAGAGGAAGCATCAAAAACAATGCAGTGTCAGACTAGATTTATCTACCAGAGGCTGATCAAAATTACGACCAATAGAATGATGCAAAGCATCATTCTGAAAAGGTTTTCAAAAACTCAAAATGCAAGTATCTAAAAAGCTGAGGTACTGGTAACTGATACAAGAACGTAGCTCAAATAAAAAACTGTCTGCCCCAACTACAGGAGAGTTCCTAAGTTTCAGTGTCATACAAACAAATGGTACCTGGACTGGCTGGACTTAAGTCAGAAGCTAACTGTGGAGCTAAAGTTTTGACAATTATGCTTTCTATAGCTTTTGCCTCCTCTTCCTTCTCCCTTCCTCTCACTCTCCCATTTTTATGGACAGATGCAAAACAATCAATAACAGGAATTAATGACAAATTTTGCATGTTAAAATATGTCCATCATTATTTTTAGAGAATTAATTTTTAAGATGGACACTACTACAGCTTGAATATCTGTTAATTACCCAACAAGTGAGTTGTGTCCCACCCCTTTAGCAGGGAGCATGTTTGTACTAAAGTGATTACTAGTCCAACTAAGTGAATAAAATGTTAAAAACTCCTGCCAACTCAAGCAAACCACAGAAATCATAAATCAGTTTAATTTTAAGGTTAATCATCAGGTTGGGAAGAAAAGTTAAGATTTCTAATCCCATTCAAAAATATCAGTTGATGAAAAGAAAAAGATGATTTTACAGGAAAGAAAGTAGCACATGGAGACACTGTTACTCAACTTGTTTGAGTTTGAACACTTAGAAACTGTTACACAATTAACATACAGTGCAAACTAAACAAACTCAATGTTTAGACAAGGAAATCCTAAATCCATGGTTCTTCCCAATCTTAATTCTGTACTCTCAGACACTGCATAAAATCAAAGTGCTGTAGAAAAATAGCACATGGCTATAATTACAGCAATATAGAACAGTAGAATTTAACATACATAATGCTAAAAGTGATCGTTTAATCCAACTTCTCCATAGCCTATCTGAAGTATCCCCTTTGGAGAGGCAACTTACCTTGTCATAAGTTTTCTTGCCAAGGAAAGCCTACCAAATAGAAAGTTAAGGTGTTTCAATGATCCATACCTGTTAGAAATATTTGTACCTTATTCCTACCCTGAACCTATCCCCGTTTCCAGTACTTATCTTGCTATGTGTGTGTGTATGTGTGACAGACTGAAGAAACCTCCTATATAAAATCTTTATTTCCATATAAAAGCTTACATCAGTCATTTCACATGCTAGCCTTCTATATCAAGCTTAACAATATAAGCTCTCCATGTCTTTGGTTGCAGTTTCAAATCAAGTTCCTTTCAAATCTCTAGGTTGACTGACAAAACAGGAGATGCTGCTTTTCCCAGCTCTCTCTCTCAAGCACGTTTTATTGCCTCATCCTATGCACTGAGTTTGGAAACTCTGCTACAAGTTGCATGAGATCACTAATCAATAGAAAAATTGCCTACTCAACCTTAAGAATGACATAGCTCAAATTTAAAATGCTTGGAGTCAGCAGAGGATGGGAGTTTAGCTAGATTTTATTATGTAAACTTTTTAAACTAAAAAAATCAAAGCCACACAAACCACATAGCTAGAGCTCTGCATTATCAGCATTTCAATTTCAGCATCAATCTCTGCTATTTAAATAAACTAGGTTGTAACAGCAAAGAATTATCCAAAGAGAGATGTGAGGAAAACAGCTGCAGATCAGCAGCATTCTCGGAAACTGAGAGATCTCCTGCTCTGCGACACCAGATCAGTAAAATACTTTTTTCACAGCTATCCCGAAACAGCCAAACCACATAAAAAGAAGAGCCTTCACCACTGTTGCTTCAGATGAATGACCTAAACAATCAACTATAAGTAGCTACATTACTTTTTTTTTTTTTAATGTCTCCATCTCCCCTCGAGGATGAAGTACTGCATTCAGCAGTATATTCCACAGTTGAAGCAAAAATTAAATGAAATTTCATTAAGCAAAGAGGCATCCTGTAACACTACATTTTTCTAGCACTATTTTTCATTCACTGTCTCTTGATTTAAAATTGGTTTTGTCCACTCTACCATTTTAAGCCCACCACTGATCATCAAAAGAATGTTGCCCACCACAAGTCATTCACATAGAGAACTCTTAAGTTTCATTCAGTCCAGGAAAATACCTTAAAACAGCCTTCCAGCACCTGTTCTCAGATGTGAGCTCATAATATTGTATGACACTCTGTCCACTTCACCTTAGGCCAGCAACCGCTGAAGGAGCACCAAAACTTGTTAATCTGACACAGCTACTACTCACTAGATTATAATGATCTAAAGTCTGTCCAACATGAAAGTATAGCTTAAGATTTTTAGCTCCAAACAGCTATCAGCTAAGATGATGTACTGGTCTCTATATGCTTTAGTCATGCTTAAATTTCATTTTTCAAATGGGTAAGTGCTCACTAGGACAGAAACTCCATAATTTATCTATACCTAAATAAACTTCCTCCTTCTACATATGGGGGAGTTACTGGACATTTCAGACAATGCATGTTTGAAGTATGTTTTAGCAAGTAATTTTACCAGCTAGCCTTCCTGCTATTTTACAATTCCCAAAGAAAAAATAAAAATAAAAAAATCAACATTTATCGGTTCAGCACCAGCAATACAGCATACATACTAAAATCATTTTAATCATCTGGCAGACAAATTAATTGGTAAACAGTGTTCTGTCCTTTGAATGTTACAACAAATGCCAACCGTTTACAGGGAGCTAGGCTAAAAGTACATATTCCCATACTGCAAACTGAAAACGAGGTTGTTTTGGAAAGTAAGTAAACTGATTTTTTTTGTAATGCTGATTCCAATCAATTTGAACTGGCAGCTTAGAACAACAAAAAAAAAAAAATAAATCAAACTCTACATATTAAGAATCACAAACTCAGCAGCATTGCTGATTTTGTGGCACGCATCCCTGAGACCCAATCTCTAGTTCAGTCTGAAAAATGTCCCCCACACACCCCCGAAGGGCGTAAGGACTATTTCTCCCTCAGCTGCCTGCTACATTTTCATCTTGCCCTCCCTTACAGGCAACCACCTCTCCTCTGCATTTGTCTAACAGATTCATAAAGTTAAGTTAAACTCTGAATGACCTCAGAGTATTCAACTGTGCTCAGCTTGAAGTTTGCTACTTCTAACTCAGACCTCAAGATTTTTGTGACCAGTACTCCCTTGATTTTCTCCAGCTACATCACCTAGTCTGATAGAAGTCGTTTCTGCTCTCTCATCCTACTTACGGCCTGAAATCACCGCAGCAATAGTATCGCTACTCTGAGGCTGGCATTGAGAGAGGGATGTGGGAGAAAAGTGCCTTCGGGCCCTTCTGAAAGGCAGCACTGAAACAGATTCATTAATGATCAATCCTCTCTGTGGAGTGGCAACTGCAAGGCATGAAATATTAAACAACCCTCTTAGGCTGAAGACTGCTAGCCAAATGTAATAGGTATACCTAATCTCCTAAAGTCTAGCCCACCTCTAAATATTAGACCAGGAGTTACAATACTAACAGTTTACTTACGAAAATAGTATTATGCATTTGTACCTTTTGCTGCATTATAAAGAAAGCACAAGAAAGTATCTTATTCTATGACAGGTACACACTTCCTTCCTCTCTTCCCTTCGTATCTACACTATTCTTCCATCTGACTCTACAAAACCTATTACATTGAAAATCACTCTTCACAGAGCACTACTTAATTCTCAAACGATGTTTGAGGCCTCTCAATTTCATCTTCTATCACTGTGAAAACTTGTCTAGCTATTAGATTCCTCAGCTTACCTCTTGAAAGGTAAAAATCAACAGAGTAGCGCTCCCAGCACCCTCTCAGTGTCACCTAAAGCTGCTCAATTTTCTGTCAGATTCTGCAACCTAAAGAACAAGCTTTCCACTTCCAAGCTACAAAGAGTCTATCCTGCAGTTCACGAAGTATCAACAGAAGAGACTCAGGAGCCTCTTCCCTCAACACATGAATGACACTGCACAAAACAACGCTGCAAAAAATTGTATCACTTGTTCTTAGCCAATTAGACCTCAAAGTTCTCTATTCACCTGAAAAAACATGCATTTACTACAGGGTACTGTCTAGGAAATAACAGAATCGATGAAAATTGTACAGAGGCAAAGTATAACAGGAACAATAAGGACTGCTCTGTTTCCACAGGGCCATTCTGGTGAAAACTGAAGCAAGGAAATATGCAAACAACAAAACGAAGCTCCTGCAGAAAATTTAGGTTTGGCAGTACCCACTGAGAGACTGAAATGTGATTGCGTATGTTCGGGATGCACAATGTGAAAACAAGCGCTGTTCACTATTTAGTCTTAAAGAAGGTTTGTTTAACAGGACAAGAAGAACAAGAGGCAGAAGTAGCCCCTTCATAACTGTCTGAAGGGGGTACCTGTTGCTCCAACAGAACTGAGACCTTCTGTTCCCACTCCATGAAGCTGCCTCATATTTCACACAGTTTTCCCTGCAGGCTTGTGTGGAACACTGCACTGATGCTCTCATTCCAATTGCCACAGCTGAGAAATACAATACACTGTTATACAGTCATCTAAACACGTGCCTGGAACATTTTTTTTTTTTTCAGATCCAAGAATACACAAATGAAAAAAGTTGGATGTAAAAAAAAAAAAACCAACAACAAAACCACACACTGTTTGAGGTGTTCCCAAGTAATTTCAAAGCAACTGACCACAAAAGAGATACAAGGTAGGTTCCATAAAAGCACTGTTACTACCTAAGATATAAGGGGTTTTTTTTCTGGTTTGTGACTACTTTCTGCTATATTCTGTTTGAAGAAGGCAAAAACCAGCAAGCAGTAACATTTTCAGTTGAATGCAAGTACAAGTCCACTGTCCCTTAAAGGAGCTTTTAACACATACCTAACTTCGCATCCAAGAACCTATTGCAAAGGTAAGCCCAATTACATCTTGGTTGTACTAAAATGTCAGTTTGAGTCTTCAAAACACTGAGCATAAGCACTAACCATCGCAGCACTGTCAGTCTAAGTCTACAGGGATCCTAAAAACCTAACTGTCAGATTCAAAGCAGTCTGCAACTCCTTACCCATATGCAAATTATTATACTTTTCTTATTAACATCATCAATTCTCAAACACTCAAAATCATAAAGTGTCGAAAGCATCTATAACACAAATTAAATATACTGCATAGATCTGTACCAGTATTCCCACCACAGCACTAGACCTACTCCCTGGGAAAAAGAAAGATACTGTAGACATAGACTTTGAAATCAGTTCTTCAGTACCAAGTGCCACATCTATAGCATGTTTCTTTCATTTTCCTGAGAAATAAAATGCTCGCACAAGTTTGGAAAATGCTGGTCTACTAACTCCAGCTGGCTAGATATCCATAAAGGACAGAAACAGCAGTAGCACAGGAATTCTCAGCATACCACAAAGATGATTATTTACGAGCCTTCAAAGATGACATCCTCTGACTGCTGAGGAACAGCCTGATGAGAAACAGTTGGGACCTTCAGTAAGCCAGATTTGTCATAAAGAATGCTCCTTTCAAAACCAGCCCTTTAGATGGAATTACATAGCTCTCCGTAAAATGATAGATTGCCTCTTTGAAGACATCAGGCTAAATGTAAGCATGCCAAAACGTCTCTCAAAGAAGCCCCTGACCAGCAAATAAATTAGAGGACAAAAATAGGTATTAGTCTTGCATCTGAACAATGCAGTCCTGAGCTTAAGAGCGGGTGAAAAGCAAATGATAGTCTAAGGATCACCACCCAGAATTGTTTTTAAAAATAAATAAATACTGCCACACTGCAAAGCACAGGATGATGTTGCAGCAACCATCTTGGGACAAACGAAGCTCTTATAACAATGCAGAAATTTACAGAGCTATTTATGTTCTGCTCCTCTGCCAGCAAGGGCAAAACATTTAAGAGAACTTCTGAGAGAACGCAGTATTTAATCCCCTACAATATCAGTTTGAGGTAGTCTACGCACTGTCAACACTAAATGTATTTGACAGCTGCATACCTGACATTAATGCCGACCTTGCAGAATGCAGTCAAAACATACTGGAGAAAATGTGAACTGTAGAACAGTGCATAGAAGATGAAAGGTTTAGAAGAGCACCAAAGTAGACACAAAGCAAACCTGTAAGACCTCTCAAGCATAAGCACGGCCACAAGGTAGAGTTTATGTTTACAGAAGGAAACTACTATATTAAGCTTGCTCATTTATACAGACAGTAAACAGAAAGGTAAATACATACACCACCATACAGATGTGGGTATGAAGAGGTGGGCCTTGCACACTTTAAATAGTTGGCTATCAGGTACAGTAAAAGGCAGCAGTCACCCTTGTAAGAATCTCAACATTTCAAATCCTGAACTGAAATTCATGATTTACTGCCAGGTACACACAATTCTCCCCCTCTTACCTACTATTAATACCCAGATGAACATGATAGAAATGATGTAAACAAAAGTTCCACAGGAAGCTTGACATCTTGAAATACATACATACATACATACATACATACAGCAGTACCAGACAAAAGGGAAATGGTTTCTCAGTTTTCCCATGAGGAGGAAAAGGAGAAAGCTCCTAGCCAGGTAAGACTTTACTGTCTGGACAAAAGAAGATTCTGAACACCGCCTCTCTGATAATTCATGGGAAAGAAGGGAAAAGAAGAGACTTGGATCATTTAAATACTTTCAGAATATGTAATTAAAAGCTTTCTCAAGTTACAAGATGACAAACGGATTGGCATAATTTTCAAGTTCAAGAAGCATTTAGCTGTATTTTACCTTTATCAAACCTCATTCAGAAGTTGGTTTTCATTAAAATTACAAGGATGTAATTTAAAAAAGCCCCAATCCCAAGTTAGTCATTCAAGCATCTTTAACAGCTTATGAAGAACAGGACTATTGTAACTGAAGACAACCTGCAGAAACAAAGCCTCTTAAGACAGCCTGTTTTCTGATCCTTGATATTCACACAGTTCCATCAATCAAAATAAAAATCTAGGTCACCAGTATTTTCAGCCAGGATGCAGGGAAAAAAAACCCAGCACATCTTAGGAACCGAAGATTTTCAGCAAAGTATGCAGAATATCTGGTAAAGCTTCTGACAGACAGTTCTGGTAGAACTTCAATCCTCTTCTACTCCACCCTATCAGTTCATTCCAACTTCAATACCTCTTCAGGTATCCTGAATTCAAAGGAAGAAGGGCAAAGCAGTATTTTTCTGCCCAAAGAGAATCTTGGACTGATAGAAGTTTTTTATGTATACACTATTCTAAATTCTATTTTCATATATACACTTTTCTAAACTGCGTTGTTTCACATCCATTCACCAATATTTGAAAAATAACAAATCTACCACATAGGATTTGCTCAATGTCAGGAAAAATATACTCTCAAAATTAGGATTTTAACCAGACCATCACAAATACGGTTTACCATCCAAACCTGCCCTTTGAAAGCCATTGCGAAATAAATTGGTGTTTTCTTGTCTTTAAATGCAAGAAAAGCATCTCAGCATAGAATCCACCAATGTCCACAGACAAGATGAAGAATTTCAGATGTTAGTTGAAACAAAGGTACTGCCTAAAACTTTTGTTTCTGGGAAATCAGTTATAATTCGAAAGATATGAATAACACCTCAAAAGATAGAGAAGTGATTACCAAGGGTTGTGGGTTCCAGTCCTTTGAAAAGAAAGGAGAGCAAGGAGGGAGCGCCACCCAGGGCTCAGAGCATCTGCCAAGGAGAAAAGAGGGGCTCAGTCAACCAACTTGGACATAGGATGAGACACATCCTTGCCCCTGGGACAATCACACCAGCCCTTACGAGTAGTGGACTAAGAAGGCCAAGGGGTGGAAGCAAGACCAGGCTCTCCTACAGGGAAGAGTTAAGAACCTGTACATAGTTATGGTGGTGTACCAGAAGTTTTTATGCAGGTAAGGGAGTATTTCAACCAATAAAGTTTCCAGGACAGTTTTACATATGTTGTGTTTGTCATGTATTTCAAAGAGACCCAAATTCTGTTATGTTGCCCTGGGACATCTTCTGGAATAATTTTTTTCATCTGCTGCTGGAAAACATCTCAGACTGTCCTAAGCAACACAACCAACATTCTTGGCTTTTTGATTCACTTGGTCCTTCAATAACTTCTGGTATTTTGCTACACAGCCACAGTCAGCAAGTTACTGGTAAGCCTGAAAAGGTCTGGTTTCATCACCAAAAGTCAGTCCTGGGCAAGGACTTGTTTGCCACGTTGCTGTGTTACAATGGAAAGCTTACAGCCCAAGGACAGAAAGAAAACAACCAGATCTTTGCACCAGTTTTACGACCTATTCAGCAGAGCACGTCTTCTACTCGCTCTTTCAGTCATTACTCCTTATCACTGGCATGCAACAGAAGTACTGAAATATAATTTGCATCCAAATTAATTTCTATAGAACCATTTTCTTTCAGCTCGCAGTTCCCATCAGCGAGATAGAAGCCATGCCTAAAAAAAAGCCGATACTCAGGCACAGCAGCAGGGGAAAAAGTAAGAGGCAAGTACACTGACTTGGCAGTGGAATAAGAGAAAAGAGTCTCAACAGACCTGGAAGAAGAGCAAAAGGTGGCCAAAAGGAAGAAATGTATCAAAAAAAATTTGAATGCTCACAGAATGTTTAACCTCATTTCTGGCAACTGGGAGGCTGCGTTATGAACCATATGCACTACAGAGTATAGTCTGCTAAAACGATACTACCATGTTTGCATTAAAATTTTCCAACAAGATTTCTCAAAAAAAAGATAGGAATAGCTTCTTGCCCTTGACACACAACTCTAGTAGAATTCAAGCAAATCTAGCCTATATGCACAACCAACAGCCCAAGTGTGTTTCAAACAACTTACATGACACCTTGCAGGACTTTCTGAGGATCGAGGTCAAATAATCTATCAACATAGTGGCGGCTACTAGCCGTTACCTCCTGTGGAAAACAAAAAAAAATAAAAAAAAATAGTTTATATCAATTCATATAACAGCAGATAAACAGGAATGGCTAATGCAGCAGCAAGTCTACAAAACCTACCAGGCAAGATAGCAGCAAAACCACAGAATCATATTTAAATGTGCAGTATGTTACTGCTGGGCAACATCCACACAAAGAATTAACCCTGTGTTTAAGTGTGATTTAAAGAAGATGATGTACTTCATGTGGATAACAACATTACAAGTCAAAGCAAGTTAACAGACTGCTGCCAGCAATCAATATGCTTATGAACAGGGCACGCAAAAGGGGTCTACCTCAGTTATCAGCACTGTCTTAAATTCCAATTTTATGTTTAATTACTATAGAGAAAAAAAAAAAACCACAAATTGCTGAAAGAAAAAGTTTCTAAGAGCAGTTAAAGTTGCTCAAGAAGTATACCCACAAACAAGCTCTCAAAAATAAGGAAGCTCATATCAAGACATTTTTCTGTAACTTACTTTACTGTAACATACCTACACATTTCAGGGAATGTCCTTCTATATACTGTCCCACACAACTTCAACAGTGACACAATATTCTCCATAACATTCCCATAGCTACTTTATAAGACTAAGTGAACTCTCTTCTCAGCAACAGGACCATGCTTGTATGCTAAATGTTTAAGCACCAGTGATTTGTTATTCCCTCTGAGAAGATCCAAAATTGGAGACGGCAAGCATTCCAAAAAACAAGGGTGGGAAAGGGGAAGGGAACTTTCCCTCCAGGTTCTCACAAACACATGCCAGGGTGTGTTTCTATTATCTCGCTTTTTTCTTTTTTTTTTTTTTTGCCAGATCAACTAAATTAGGCTTTTCCCATTTTTTCCTTATGAGTTTTCCTTGAAAGAAGCTATAAGGGAATCGTAAACTCTTCCTTGCTTTTGCAAGTATCTACTATTTGGCTGAATCTGTTCCTGCTTCCCCACCCAGATGTCATAAGCAGCAGTAGCTTCTTGCCTGTGGTCTCACGTAACTCTGAGAGAAGAATCATCTAGAGGCAGCAAGACTCCTTTGTCTCCAGGAATACTATTAAATTATGCCAAATAAATTATATAAATAAACTTCCACCCTGTAATGAAAGACAGTATTTTTGAGAGCAGCAGTAGACTTTCATTTATGTTAATCTATGTATTTATACACAAAAGTCTTCTGGACTTCAGAGATCCCACTGCCTTCTGTTTCTAAAATATCCCAGCTTTCACCCTATGTTTGCAATACGTAGAAGAAAGGCATTCACATCCAGGCAAACAAGTTTTTCAGGTAGTCCCCAAAAATAAAGAATTTATCAAGATCATCAGTTTCACGGTTCTTTTACCTAGTAAGAAATTCTAAGGGG
>VYXH01012750.1:0-132296 GCA_013397275.1 Burhinus bistriatus
TCCTCCCATTGGCCGGAGGCGGCTCTGCCCCGCCCCGTTCGCGTGCCCACAGGGCAAGCGCGGGAGGGCTGAGGCGAGGCTTCGACCGTTGGCCGGGGCTGGCGGCTGTTAGCGGCCGCGGCCCGGCGGCGTCTGTGTGCCCCTTGTGCCATAATGCGTTCAAAATACTTTTATTACAGTGTTTTATCAGCACTGGTATGGGCTGTGAGTTCTCGCTTCATCCTCTTTTTTTTGTTTGTTTGTTTTGTTTTTTGCACCTTTCTCTTCCCATGCTGTCTCCTGTCAGGCCAAATCTCCTCCTGGAGCTTGAGCTAAAAACCCTGCTGGGTTAGTTTTATTTCTAAACATCATTTTCTACAGGCAAAAGAGGACATTTTTGTATTTTGATACCAAGATTTTTGTAGAGAATGTAATTCCTCACATCCATTCGTAGCTGAGAAAAGCAAAGTGTAACTGCAGAGTAGCGATGGCGGGCAAAGAGGCTGGCTGGCACAGCACGCTCCCCTGCTCCAAATAGTCTGCTCCAAATATTTTTTGTTTTGGACAATATCAGGGCCTTCAGTGTGTCATGCTTTATGTTGGCCTGGCCACTAAATGAACAACAGATGCTCTCTTTAACCTCTCTCCTTTCCTGAAGAAGGGAGAGAGACTCATGGGTTGAAAAGAAACTACAACTATTAATAATAAGAAAAGATAATAATAAGAAAATAATGAAATGTATACTATATATACAAAACCAGTATCAAGCTCCCAGGATGACGATCACGTCACCAGCAGGCACTGGAAAAGTCCCAGATTGGACTCAGCGATGGACCGGAGCTGAACTCAGGAACTGGATTCAGGAATGCACATATCGGGATCAAAGGCAGATGAACAGAGTTCTCCTCAAACACCAGCCATTGAAGAAAGAGGCTGACCCCTTTGATCTCTCACCTTTAAAATGAGCATGATGCAGATGGGATGGAATACCCTGTTGGTCAGTTTTGGGTCACCTGTCCCCCCACACCTCCTCGGCAGGTGTGACCCCTCTACGCTTTTCCACTTCTGACCCTCCAACGTGGAAAATAACAAAGTTAGCTGGCCTTGGTTGTTACAGCAATAAGTATAAGCAAGAGCCTCTCTGCATACCATTCCTTGGTATTAACTGTAAACATCAGACCTTATCACTGCCAGAAGCAGACATTGTCTGAAAAATGCGCTGTTAATTTCAGAGAGTGCCGTTAGTTAGAAGAGGCTTAACTGAAAAGTAAAATTACTGAAAAGAAAATTGGTTCTGTTCTACCTCAAACCAGGACACAGTTTTTCTTGCAAATTAGGTCAACCTACAGATGTGAACAGTGCATACAGATCTAGAATGATTACAGAAACCGTCCCTCACAGTTTGAAAGGCACTGGCTGGGAGTTGCACAGTGTTTGCCTCTGTGGTTTTATGCCAAGTAGGCGCACACTATGTTTCTTAACAGCAAATGGCTCTGAGCTACTAAGAGTGGATTCATAACCGCTTACCAGCTGAGACTGGTGCAAACCAGTTGGCTGCAAGGCAACTTCATTTTGGCTTATCTACTGGAACTGGGGACTGACTGCAGGAAAAAGCCCCCAGTGCTAGAGGTTTTTTAGAGCCAATGCATGGACCCCATACAGAACACAACTGCCAGAGGATAGGCTTTATCCTTCCTCTAGCATCTGGCTATTATTCAACAAGCACTTTTCAGCATATTTGGAAATACATACAGATTTAAGATTTGTAAATTTTACAGGGGAAAGTTTGCTTACATTCCATAATCAGTATAAAATACCAGTTTCTGGTGATGAGGTTTTCTATTATTCATAGCCAATGAAGCAGTGAGGGACTAGGGCGTTCCAGAAAATAGAGATATGTGAATACTCAAAATTCAAGTACTACAGACTGCAGTGGTGAGTAGCACACAGACACAGTCTGTATCAGCTAGTTTGGGCAGAATGTATTAGTCAGACTCCTTAAACTGTGTCTCAGTCTTGTCTGGCTCTCAGTGGCCTAACCATATAGTTATTCACCACTGAGTATCTCCAACTCTGAAAACTCTCACTTCATTAAGAGATAACATGGCAATAACAGAGACACAGGTTTAACAAAAGGGGTTTTTTAGACATACTTTTTTCTTGTGTTTTGCATGTTGCAAGTCTCCACTTCCAATGCATCTCACCAGTATCCACAATGTATCCACATGTGTCCACATTAATGGGCTTTGGTCTCTGTCTTTTAGAAGCCCTCTGGCCTTCTTGGCCTGACATCTTCATTCTGCCAGTGATTTACAAAAAATCCTTTTAAAACAATCTCTGACACCTTCTTCACTTCTGAGCTTTCAGTGGGGACTTGCCATTATCCAATTACTTTGGCGCTGTGCAAAGAGTCATTCAAGGTCAATGTCTTTTCTGGTATCAAATTAATTGTTCTACTGGATAGGGTCATTTAGTGTCAATATTCCTTGATAGGACTGTCACATTTCCTCAATGTCATCTATCCACTAGGTGTCACATTCTTGCTATGCAAGGAATTCTTAACTGTTAGACTCTCCATTTCTTTCTAAAAGGTTCGCATTTTGCTAGCCATGCGTAAAGGTTAGCACATAATCCCATGTTCACAAAAGAAAACCAGGACTCATAAATAGATGGTGGATGTGTCTACAAACTAATCTGCATACATATACACTGCTGGCGCAGTGGAAACAGTCTCACCATGAAGGCAAAAGTAAATGACCTTGTGCCAAGCAGTGTTGTAGTGACTAGAAATTTTCCATTAGGATGATTAGCTAATTTAAAGATGGATTAGGCATGCCCACCCTAAATTGCAAACTGCACTATCACTATAGCTAAATATAAATCCCAAGCTTGTACCCATTTGTGTCTGTAGTCCAGTCTTGTGATTCTGTTAGCTGATTATAGCATTTTCATGGTCTGTCTCAGTCAGTCACAATGCAGATTGTAGCCAGAGTATAATGGATGAGCTGTAGTAAGGCAGGGGGTGAAAAAAAAAAAAAAGAAATAAATACAAAAAAGAACCCATCAAAATTTCAAGAGCAGAGGATTTTTTCATTTAGTGGTTAACTCTCTTCTTCCTGGACTAATAACTACCACAGTACTTAACTAAATTAACAACTCATTAACCTACTGTCAAGTGTAATTCTCTTTTACACCTGGTAGAAAGTCTGGTCACATTTTGGGTATAGTTCAATGGCTAGCTGAGCCCATCCAGCATCTCACTGCTACTGAAAGGGTGAGATCTCACTCCCAGCCCACCATTACCATTTCTTTCTCCCTGTGCCCTCGTTGCCAGCTGTAAGGCTGTGCCCCATACTTGCACCAACTCTGGCACTCACCAGATCCTTCTCTGAGCCCATTCAATTTACCAGCTCCACAGAAAAGTACCTCCTTTTCGCTGGTTTTCTTTGTTCTGTTCTAGTGATTTAAATAAACTCGGAGAAAGGCTAGATAAGATCAAGACCTGGCACAAGGTAAGCACCTTTCCATACAGTAAATCTGACTAATTCAAATGCACATAGACATATGTATGGTATGACAACCATACTTTATACAGTCACATAAATGAGATTAATATTGACTCTTATCTGATGTCACACATAATAGTAATCATTCTCTTAAGATTTACCTTTACCTAAATTTTGAGGCCTAGTGGAACATTGTGTTATCATAAAAGTAAGGAGCAATTAACAGTAAAATATGCTTTCAATTCACAAGCTAATGACATATCGGTTTGAGTGTGAAATGGATGATGGGACACCTAAAGTTTAAGGCTAACATGGTAATTACATTAAAATTTTTGTAATGAAATTTAAATTGATTTATTTGTCAGAGTAAGATATAGTGACATTTTACCAATCTTCAGTGGTGTTTTTGGTCAGATTATACAGGATTATACAGGATCTTTCCAACAGTGTAATAAACATTACCAAAATGTTTTTACGCTCCTGCAAATGGAGGGGAAAATATTTTTTTGGGTCACATCTGGCAAAATTTTTACATCCTGCCAGGAATTTTCATATAAGTGTGTTCAGGCAGTCCAAGCATGGTTGGGGTCAAAGTGTGGAAGCTTTGATTCATAAACAACAAGCAATGAAGCTGATAAAATTTAATCTGTAAGGTACAAAGAACATCTTTTCCATTTCATACTGTTTCTAGCTGATTAGAAACATATAGTTTTATCTCAGGTATCAATTCCCAAATTAGGTCATCAAAGAGCAGAAAACCCTGTCCTGCCAAATAAAATGGAAGTGGCATACAAAGAGGAGGATCAGCCTGCCTAAGCCTGGAAGAGGTGAGAGAAACCACTCTCAAATTACTACCCAGAAGGAGCAGGTAAAAGGTAAAACATCTGCAGAGGACGTTAATAATCATTTATACATTAATAGAAGTGAATTAAAAGTAATTAAGATTCCAAGTTCATTGCACCTGGGTAGAACATACTTGGTTTATTCATTAGTCCATGGCTAGAAACAGTACTGTGCAGTCAATTGGTTAATTGCTATGAGTTATTAGATAGCAGAATTTAACACATGCTAACAAAACATGCAGAGACTAGATTCATCAGCAGCCGTGATGCTACGACTAGGGCTGTGCTTCACAAAGGTCCCTGACTGCACCATCTGATGCAGCCTTTCAGTAGATTGTGTTTTTCAAACAGCTGTTTTAACACCTCTGCCTGGATTTAGGAACTGAAGGAAGATTATGCTAGCTCTTAACAAGGCTGCTAAATTATGATCATAGCAGAAAGAGCTTAACCAAGGTTTGGGAGAGGCAAGTTCAGGAATTTAGCATTCAGTAAAAGTCTTTCTAGCCACTGCCTTCAAAGTAACACTCACTGAAGATAATGACATGATAAATCGCCTTACAATCCTTCTCTGAGGGCTTTGAATTATGAATGGGAATGGCTGTAGGAGGGCTAAAGAAGTTAATGCTTCCAATTCTTTTTCACCTCTTGTGCCTGAATTCAGCTGTTGTTCAGCTGCTGGACAACCACAGCATGATGCTTTAAGGCAAACCAAAATCAGAGAGCAGGAGTACCATCAGCCATTCCAAACTACATCAGATGTGCACATGGTGGTTTTTATTGTGCTTCGTGAAATACTTCATGTGTTCTTACAGACAACTTCATGAAAGTACCTATATAAAATGCAGATACCACATCTTTACTTTATACAGTCCATTTTACTCTAACTTTTAAGTAACTTGAAGCATCACTTCGGAACTGGTCTTTTATGGAGCTCTTTCTTACGA
Organism: Burhinus bistriatus; assembly: GCA_013397275.1. Classification (NCBI taxonomy): domain Eukaryota; kingdom Metazoa; phylum Chordata; class Aves; order Charadriiformes; family Burhinidae; genus Burhinus; species Burhinus bistriatus. Next base: position 5,272 of record VYXH01012750.1, read on the forward strand.
AAAGATGAGTTGTATTAAGTTTTTCTAGCTAATTCTTCAAACGGTCATAAATTGATTTCTCCAGGGAAATACATTGGCTTACACAGTTAGGCAAGGGCGTAGCACTGGCATACTGCTGGCAAAACAATCATAGATTTGACAGCTGTCCAACAGTTTTAAATCTAAAGACTCTGAGCTCTGTTTTCCTTTCATACAGTATACACTGTTGTGTTCTATGATACATTTGCAAGTCTGTATATAATGTCTTCGTTTACTTACTATCCCCCAGTATGAATTGTACATCTGTTCATTTGACTGCTTTCACCATTGCTTGGAAAATGACAAAACTAGTTAAAGCCATTAAACTACAGATACCCTGTTACTGTTAATTGCTATTTCTAAGGGACCGAGCTTGTCATTATTACTGATGTCAGTCTACTTTACATACTACATCTATATACTCAGAAACATAGCTTCCCCTTCGTTTTCAGATGACCCCCGATTGATGCATACAGATATCTACTCATCCAAGACTCCTAAACAGAAATAAAAATGGCAAGCCTTGAATAAATCACTCTTCATTTTTTTTGACAAAAATATAAATGTCATCACTGGGTTTTGCAAAATTATGGAACTTGGTCCCTTAGAAACCAACAACACCAAGAGCAAACTATTGAACTCATTAAAATAGTACGATTTGAAAAAATCGGTGAAACACTGCAAAGAAATCACTAAAGTAATACTAGCTGTTAAAGAAAAATTGGATGAGTCAAAAGAGAAGGTCTTTTGCTTGCGATCTCTTCTACAGGGCTGGCAAGCAAAATACTGACAGAACAAGGAGGTGTGCATATGCTATTGTTAAAAGACCACAGGTGCTGGTTTAGTTCAAGATGTACTTTTTGTATCACGTTAGTTCCTTCTTGAATGCAAAGTCTGGTACAGTTTTTCACCATCTGAGTCCACATGGGTCCCAGTGCTGTCAGGAAATGTCCAGACTTTGGGGTAATAAAAATATACGGTATATTCTGTCAGTTCAGGGGAACACAAGGCACTCTGAGTGAAACTGAAAAAATGTTTAACCTGACCTGTCTGCTATAGTCATACATTCAGAAATACCAGAGACATAATGTTTGTAAATTTAAAGATATTTTCTACAAATTCTAATTTATTAGAGACTAGTACATTGTCTTTATTAGTATTAAGTGGTCCACTTAAAATTTAGTACTATAAGCCTGTACAGAAAAACCTTGATTTTATCAAGGTCATTTAATTTGTCTTTTATTTCTGTAGTGTATAATTCTATAATCTGATTTGAAGCACACTCAGATGTAACAAACCTAATTTTAAAAAGTCTTTATTTTAGTGAAAATCATCTCAAACCAGCAATTAGAAATGCAATGTGGTAGAAAACAGGAATCCTATTTCTGTTCTCATTTAGTTCCTTCTGAAGCAGATGTCTAGTGTTTGTCAAGATAGAATGGCAGAAGAGTGTAGTATTTGCCCCATTTTAAACCGCAGAAGGGACTGCTCCTTCATGCCAGTACTACAGTGAAATAAGCTAAGGAAAACATTAAATTTAAAAAGGATTCTCCATTCTTAATATCAAATGTCAAGTCAAGTAAGTCAAGTGAAAGTCAAGAAAAGATTAACAATTAATATTGCCCTTAAAAATCTTTTTCCTGGAGGATCCGAAGTCATATACTAAAAATGGAGCACGGAATGCAAGTTCTGTTTGAGATTTCTTTCTTTTTCAGGAAAAATAAAATTGTATTTGGGTATTATGTTATATAACCAAGAGTCTGTCTTCACTTCAGATTTAATGAGAGTGACAGGTGTCTGGGTACAGACAATCTCAGTTAGTCCAGCCTGGGTGTGAGTGGGTGTATTTAAAGCTGAATGTGAGTCACAGCCGAGTCCCACTAGTATTGCACGTAAGGCCCTAGAACTCCTGGGAACATAATGCCTTACGTGTCACTGCAGTATTGGTGTGGATGGAGGCTCTACATGAGGACGACGGACGAAGGCTTCTCTCTTCTGTGTAGAGCCATGCATTGGAGGTGCACAGCCTGACCATATCAGGCTATGTGGCAAGAACACACTCCCCCAGAGGTCACATAAGGTAGGCAGGCCCCCTGGTCTGGGACATAGAATGGCATGGACCAGCAGTGCAGGCAGAAAAATATACATTTCTTGGCTGTTAGAGACAGCCACAGCTTCTTCCCAGGCACATGGGACTGAAGACTGAGAGAAGCTGCAGTGCTATACTAATAGCATCAGTACCCTGTGCTACAGCAGGGAACTAGGCAGCGAAAGCTAATGTTGAGGTGTGGGAGGATTAAATCCTCTATTGCTTTATTAAATCCACACCTGCAACAGTATCTATGATTCTTTCTCACTTAACTGTGAGAGAACTTGTCCGCTCTTCTGGACACTTTGGAAATGCTGGGAAATCCTGGGTGACTGTCAGCACTCATTTATGTTGTCACTGAAGCTGGCATCTTACTAACAAAAGTGAGAGTAAGAAGCAGGTCTGGTCCTGTGTCCCAGCTGAGCCAGCTTGTCTGAATTGAAATCCCACCTCCAGACTAAATGAGATGGTTTCAGGTGTCCACAAGCAGTCGCCACGCCTAAGCGCACAACTAACACATGCAGCCAAGACAGTTCCTCAGGCACTTACAAATGGCTGGTGGTAAGGGCTGAAAGGCTGCCATTAGTGGTACAGGACAACTGTGTTTAGAGAGCTGGTTCTCCACATGCCAGATAGGTAGGACCTGCTGGAAATGAGGATCTTTGTGTGTCTGGAAACACGGATCTCTGCAACAACTGGTAGAACAGGCTATTCTGGGCCTGTTCCTGCCTAGTATGGTTGTGTACTCTGAAACCACTGAAACTGTATGCAGCTCAGAGCTTTATCAATTCAGAGAAGTTTGAAACTCAGCTAACCTAGGTTTGAAACACTCCAATCTAAAACATTCTGGGCATTTAACATTCTTAAAAGCAGGGAGATTGGTAAATGGCAGAATTAGGATAAGTACTGGCAATATTAGATGATGTAATTACAGTACCTCACACTGAAGGTAATGAACCACTTGGCAACACTGACACAGTATGCTGTAAGACTATAGATATCAGCATCATCTAGCCAGAAGAAAGACATGTTGTGAATATATCTAGGTTTTCCATATCCCTTGCTTAGGCAACTGTTAATAAGAAGCAATACTGAGTTATCAGATACATTGCATTTTTTCCTTAATCATTAGTAAAGTAATCAAACATGCATCCCTTTCTGACATTTTTAAAGAGGACTTTAAGATTCAAAGATGAAAGGTGTTTTGCCTTCAATGAACAACATTTGTGCATCATTTAGTTAAATGATCTTTCAGGACATCTCAATATACTCCTGAGATTTTGTTGTATGAACAAAGTAATGTTGTGTGATAAATACTAAGAAAAATAACATGGTAAGTCTGTGAAAATTTTTAACACTGATTAAAAAAATGCAGAGCTGTTATGGTAAGGTGTGGTATTATTTGTGTAATATTATTTTAATGATTTTTTGATTGATGGAGATTATGCAGATTATTCTAGATATTAACATCTTCCTGGGTTTTGTTATCTAGATCTGTAATGGTTGTTTCTTCTTTTTTTTTTATTTGTTTACCATGGGGCAGTTACATTTAATCATTGATTTATTCACCATGTGTCATTATTCAGATCTCTGAGGGATGCAGTGGATACTAAAGCTAGTTCACCGATTTGTTTTTTTGATTTCAAAAGTCATATTCATTTCTTTGCTATTTTAAATGTACATGTTTGGTACAGGACAATTTTAACATCATCTGGACATATTTGAATAAGGAGGAAAATGGTAAAGAAGTTATAGTTCCTTAAAAGACCAGAAGAAACAACACATTAGCATTTAACTTATCTTTAGTGAAGTTTCTTCCATACCAGGTACCAAAATTGAGTAAAAATTTAATCAAAGTAATGTACACAGTACTGTACTGTATACAGTGTGGAATATGCTCTTGCATAACTCATACGTACATGATTTCTTAATGTAATTTATTTGTATTGACTCCACTAAGTTCAGCCCATGTAACTGAAGTATAAGCTGTTATATTTTGGGGACTGTACATCAGTGCTCTGACACATCTAGGTGAGGAATTGGTTCCCCAGATAGGTTCCTCCACACTTCTGTTACCTGAAGGAGCGTCAGCAAGAGCCCCCTGGGTGACCTTTCAGCTGCCACTCACAGAGATCATCTGCATCATCTAGTGCCACTTGGCACACCCTTGGGTATCAAAGACATCTGCAGAGGGCTGGCAGATACACCACAAGACTGATGATAGGTCTGCAGCTTTCTGAAGCGACAGCTGGAGGACAGGAGAGATAGACCATGTAGCAACTAAACCAGTACTAGACAGCTATGTTTAGGCAGCTTATTTAGCTTTTTGCTTCTCTAGCTAGGTGGCCACTTTATTCTATTTTCTTGAGAGAGCAGTGTTCTGCATTAGCCTCAAAAGCCAACAGTTCTTTACACAAGAAGTTACCCATCAAAAACATGATTAAATACATTATTCTCATTTTGACTGTTAACAAACATATGCACTAATTTTCTTTCACACAGTCTACAGTAACATCTTCATACAAGTAACATTTGGTAAGACTGTTAATAAATGGAATGTCCAAGCATTTAGCTCATTTCAGGCATGTGCTTCCACAACACATCGCCAGCAGTTACTGCTCTCTTTACTGAATTCTGACTCCTTGACCTCTACTATTTCTCCAGCAGTACAAACCATAATGAAACTTTGGGTGTGCCTACAAAGAAAATACATGGCATTAAACACTCACATCAGTGTGATTACTTAGCCACATAAAAGTAAGCATATGGAATGTTTTGACAAGAGTAAACTTTAAAAGTTTCCCCTTTCTTTTCATAATTGCTCTACATGTCCAAAACACCCTACACAGCAAAATAAATATGTGCCTGTAGCATAGGGAGGTATATATGTACTATGTTTAATCCAGCTAGCATAGTTACAAGTAGCAGTGAAGACGGAGCAGCATAGGCCAGACAGCACACTATATAAATCAGTATACAACCCACACAAAAATCTAGCAACGTGCTCTGAACCTTCCTATTGTACATTTTTTTCAGCTTCCAGCAATCAATGACAAAAGGATTGAGACGGGGTTTGTATCTGGCCGCTATCTTCAATGGCAACCAACAGACCCTGCCTACTCCCTTTTTTATAATACTGGCTCCTCAGTCTCCAACAGCATCACGTTCCACTATTTCCGTCATATGAAAAAGTACTTCCTTCTGATTTTTTTTTTCATCTGTTATATGACTCACAGGATACTCCTAATTCTTGTATTGTGAGATTGTATGAATGCTTGCTTCTTGTTTAGCTTTCCACACCATCCATTGCTTTAAAGATTTTTCTTGTGCTGCTTTCCATTGTCACACTTCTAGGCCAAGAATTCTAACCTATTTAACTTCTCCACACATGGTAGCTATTCTCTACCTCTGAAAGCCTCTGCCACCCTTCCTTCAACTTTTTCTTGTTCTAGTCTACTATACCTTTTTCAAAATGGTATAAGCAGAACTCCATACAGGAGTAAGAATACTTTGGCCCAAATTAAAATGCTTTCATTTATTCCTGTGGTATACTTTTACTAGCCCAGGACTAAAACAAAAAGATTAATTCATGTAAGGTGCTTCAGGAATTAACCAGCAGCTTCAGTACACATACAAAAAGGAAATTCACTATCTCCCTGTTTATCTGTAAGTATTAGTATTCCCGTAAGTTATGTAGCGATCGGCCTTTACTTGGCATAATGGCGTCATTTTTGTAACTGATGGTAAAGAAAAGCAAGAATAGCAAACTATTCAATGTTACACAGGATATACCATACATAAAACCACAGATCTGCAATCAAAGACAAAAGTTCTGCTGAAATCAAGATACCAGACAAACCAAATACATTTAAAAACCTGAAAAAATATTCAGTAACAATCCATTTGTATCGCCCAAAGCACAGAAAAAAGCAAGATGAAACCAAGTGCCTCACTTAGAAGAGAGAAGTGTATCCAAGCAACAGCATTAAGACTCAAAAGAAATAGGTCATGTGAAGAGAAGCACTAAATTTAGTAATCAAATGTATATTCAGCAGCAAAGATAAAGAAGGGTTAGTGAAATAATTTTAACATCAATAAAAAGGAAAGAAATTAAAAAGATTCCTCATCAGAACATTTTCTGAAGCTGGGAGACATTTGAGGCAAAAGCTCTGCACTTGGTTGCAACAGTGCAACTGAAAAGAAATTCCATGACAATTAATGTAGTTAACTTTGTATGAAACAAAAAATAACTCAAAGCAGATTTTGGTCCAGTATTTTATTTTTGATCTTCTTTATCCCAGAAGCTTGATAAGAGCTCTAGTTGATTGCGTCTCTGTGCACATGCAGATGGAAGTCATAATGTGTTAAGAAGTTGGTACAAAAGTACAATGGCAAAACTTTTACTGACATCACAGGGTCCTCCAGGCAGCCATTAGGATTTGCTTTTGAGCCTAATTAGGTCAATGACAAAACTTCCCTACATCACACAGAATCTTATGCTTGATTTAATGAAAAGGTGTGACCACAGCTGCTGTTGGCATCCCATCTGGATCTAGTCAGTTCAGCTGAAGAACTTGTTCACCAAGGAGCTTACCTGGAGGTGTGAGTGTCAACTAGCTGTCTTGAGGCGCAGATGTGGTAACACTGAAAGAATAACTCTGTCCCACAACCAGTTAGGAAGAAAACTATACTGTCTTCCTCCCCAAAAGAGTTTTACTCCATTTCAGAGACTGTCTTGTTAAATCCTTGAATGCTTATGGATGGCATTTGTTGTAATAGCGAAGTTTCTGCCACTTCAGATGCACTAACTCTGCCATTCACAGCAGCTGTTTCTTCCACTGCTGAACTGCAGGTTTTCCCACCTTTGGACAAGCTCTGAACTCCGTGAGCACTCCCTGCCCAACACAGAGGCAGCCGTGATAGATAGTAGCTGCCAGACAGCTGAATTAGGACCTCAGCTGGAACCAAGAGATTCACAGCATCTAGGAAAGAAAAGGGCTGCCTCCATGAGCAGCAGGGTCACTCATCCTTTCCCCCCACTTAGCTCAAGACTCAGCAGAAGCTCTGCTCCAGGGGTCCCTGCCTTTCACAGCAACAGTTCAGCACCATTCTGTTGCCGTGAGAAGCAGCGGTTCCAAAGCCAGCCCTCTTCTGAAGTCCTGCAGGAAACACCAGTGTGAGAAAGAGCCCTTTTCCCTCAGAAGTGATAGCATATTTTCATTCCAAAGGTAAAAAAGACACAAATGCAGCATACGTGCTGCCGTATACCACAGCACTGTGACCACTAAGATTACATAAATACATACTTAATTTTGAATATAAATTCATCCTGTAGATTTGCAGTCTCTGGGAGTAGCCATTGACTTTGCTCTGTGGGCTCTGCTGAAAATAGTGAGCAGAACAGAATTATCTAACTGTGCTAAATTTGCCTTTATTTATCAATAACTGACACAGTAAAAAATAATGGCTGAAATCTGGACAAGCATGACAAGGCTGGGGTAGGAACTAAGATATGTGATATTAAGGGTAGCACTGTGGTCTGAATGCGAATGCAAAGGTTGAGTATAGTTTGGAAGGACAGTGTGTATCTGTGTGTCATCAGCACCCAGCAAGCAAACAGAAAAAAAGCCACAGAGAGCAAGAGAAGCAACAGTTGTATGTCACAAGGAAAGTCAAAAGAACAAACTGTAAGCAGACAATCTGCCTCGTGTTGTTTGATTCTTTTTCTTTTCAGGGAAATAAGACTTCATGTACATTTCTTGTTAAAAAAAAACCTGTGCAACACAGACGTATCTGGGTTCTCTGTCACTGCGTTCCCTAATTTAAAAAAAAAACTCACAAGGCTGAATCTGGCCATTGACAGTATGGAGTTTCAAGTTATTTCAAGTATAGAGAAGTATTAAAAATCATATTTAAAAAAAAAGCCTGAAGTATGAAATTATTTCTCAAGAGTAATGACTGGAAATTCTCAGGTTTGGAGCTCACCAGATATGAAATACAATACCCACAAGACACTTCCTGTATTTACCCATGGCAGATGTTTGGAGACTGTTGACCAGTTGTGTATTACAACATAAGTTTTAAGGTTAAAAAAAGAGATGAAGTTTTATGTAAAAAGAAAACTCCAAAACATTGCACAAGTTTTTATTTACAACCAATAGGGTTAGGATGAGATCAGGATTACACCAGAGAAGTTGCACTGTGTTTCACAGGTAAATTAACTTAACTAGGAGCAGGATTATAAGGAGGATTTTTTTGGGGTTGAAAACTTCAACTAGTATCAAGCGGGGTGGCATGGATTCCAGGACATGAGATGGGACAATGGGTGTACTGGTGGACAGGATCCACATTTTACCAAGGCCTGGAATGATAGGCCAAGGGGAAGCAGTTTCAAACTGAAAGAGGGTAGATTTAGATTGGATATAAGGAAGAAATTTTTTACAATGAGGGTGGTGAGACAGGTTGCCCAGAGAAGCTGCGGATGCCCCATCACTGGAAGTGTTCAAGGTCAGGCTGGACGGGCCTTTGAGCAACTTGATCTAGTGAAAGATATCTCTGCCCATGGCAGAGGGGTTGGAACTAGATTATGTTTGAAGGTCCCTTCCAACCCAAACCATTCTATGACCCCTGCCCACCCCAGTCCACTCTGCAGCCACAGCTGGCCTTGATGACATTAGCAACAATAGAAACATAAGGCTGAAATGTCTTCAGAAAGTCATATTCACAGTCTCCCTGCCTGCAGGCAGCTCCACTACACCTACTAAATTTCTGTTTATGGAGGATAAGATATGTATGTAGCCTGTTCTTAAAGACTCCAATGACAGACGCTGATCGTACCACTGGCAATCTTTTTTTCCTATTCCTTGAAGAGTATTTGTCCTAATGTTTAAACTAAAATATCCTGGTTGCAATTTCTGCCCATAGTGGACATAGAAAACAGGTTATTTCCATCTTATCAGTAACTTCTCACAGATTTGTGGACTGTTGTCATTCTTCTACTCATCTTATTCTTCCCTAATTAACCAATCTGAAATATTTCCTCTAGGCCCCTTGACATTGTGGTTGCTCTCCAGGTGGTCCACATCCTTCTTCACATGCAACATCCGAAACTAGCTTTACAACTGCTACGCAAAGCAGAATCCCTTGCCAAGTCTTGCAAACGCTAATCCTCGTAACACATCCCAGAAGGACGCTTATCTTTTTTTGCAATAACAAGCCATGGTTGACTCACACCCAGTCTGTGACCACTCAAAGCCTGAGTTACTATTGTACAGAACTGCTACCTAACCAGTTTTCCCTACCAGCTGATTATTCCTGCCTAGGTCTGCAGCTGTTTTGGTTGACTAGCTTCCCATTTTTTTTGTATTTCTAATTGAAGACCATTTTTTATTCTGTTCCCATCCTCCAGCATACTTACTCCTTCTCGGCCTGATACATATGTGAATTCAATAAGCATTTTCCCTTTTACAAGCACTCATCCAGGTCAACAGATTCTGGATCTGCGCAATCCAACTTGACACACATTTCCATTTTGAGAGAGAACCACCCTGCTACTGTGGTTTTCCAACAAGCTTTACACACCCCTAGCTGCAGATCAACATAGAACACACTTTATTAATTTGTTTATGGGAATCACATAAAAAGTTACCTGAAAATCAAGACATACTGCATCTATAGCTCTTCTCTATCCATAAGATATGTCATGCTGTCATAAAGACAATCAGATTTTTGAGACATGATATCTTGTTGACGGTTACTCATCCCTATGTTATTTTTCAGGGATGTACAAATATACTTTTCACTGTTTTTCTAGGAATTTAAATTAATTTGCTTAATCAATGATTTCATACCTTCTCTTTTTTCTCCTCCCTCCCCTCCACCATGCTTGTCACTTTACACCCTCCCTCTAGCCTACCTAACACCCATAACTTCTCAAAGACATTGATTATTGACACTGAGATTCTGTTAGCAAGATCTTTAAATGCGCTAGGACAAAGTTAAAGAGAGACTTGAGGTCAATTTGAAAATACCGGACTACAATATTGTACCCTTTTGTTAACTGAGGCATTAGTTTCCTTGTTTTACTGATCTTTTGTAGTGAAGTCTAGAAGGTACTGCCTTCCTGACACCTTTTAGTTTTCTCATTTTACAGTGAGAGAACCCTTTCTACCTGATACAAGTAGTGGGCTTCTAGAGTGATGTGGGCGTTTTTTATTTTTCTTGCTACCTGCATTTCATTTCATGCTTGTGTCTTTTTGATTTTGTTCCTACATGCTTCTGTTGTACTTTTATTCTCAGCCCTAATAGCCTAATCTGCTTTCTCCTTCCCTATAGATTTGTTTCTTCAGTTTGAGTGATTTATCCAAGATGGTTTCCTAACTACAGTTGCTGACTTTACTTCACAATGAAAACCTGTATTTGTGCTCTTAATATTAGCAACTCCAGTGAATTAACTTTCTTTTCCATTTACTTGTTATACAAGCTTCCCAGGGGACCCCTGCCTTCCTCTTCTCCAAGTTCATTGAAGGCTGCCTTCCTGTCTTGCATGGGGTTCATGTTAATCCTACTCCTTGTTCTGGTCCTCCAGACCTCTAATTTTTCATGGACAGTCTCATCTAATGTTTACCCTGACCTTTTCAGCTAGTTTATTCTTATTGGTTGTAATCAAAACGACAATAGCCTCATTGCTCTGTGTGGACTTCTCCAGAAAGCCTGGAAGCCTTGCCTGTCTCCAGCTGGTGTGTTCATATAGGTATTCACATTCACAGCTGAGGAAGAGAAAATAGAAGGTTGTGGCACGGGGACACTGCTTAGATTACACATCCTGTTTCATGCAGCTGAACGTCTCATTGGCATGGGTTCTCCTAGGTAGTACATATGACTCAGGCAGACACAGTCACATTACCCTTGATGGGAGCACCCTTCCACCCACCTGAAAACACGAGACTTGTCTCTCCCCAGCCACTCCTGTATCCAGGAGGGAATTTCAGGTTAATCACATGTGAGTCACGTACTCTGGAATAACCAAGTATGACAAGATGGAAGTTCTGGCTAGCAACACAGCCTGTCATGGCCTCAGCTGTTGCTGATACTGGTATATTAATAAAGATGTATCTAGGCACCCTTCTTTGCAGTTGACTCGCTTCTTGGAGCACTTAAACTTCTCTTGGCCTCCCTGTATCTGACTCTTGCACACCATTACTCAACCTCCTACCGCAACTGCTGTGGGTGCGGTTTCAAAATGGTGCTATAGGGGCTCTGAATGCAAACCCACTCTGAGATGTTGTAAACAGCAACTCTGTCAGAACTGCTATTTACTTTGCTTACATGACATGACCCAGTGAAGTAACTGCAAAACTTCTCTTACAACTCTCCTCAACTGCACCTCTTTTGTTCAAGTGCCAGGCTCACGGAGACTCATTTGCCCCAGCCATTCATTCCAGGACTGTCCCCTCACAGTCATGGCCATAATGTCATAGGTCTCCCAGTCCACAGACAGCCTGCTTCCAGAGCAGGATCAGACATGAGTCTTGGAAGGGGCACAAGAAAGCTTGCCCTCCTGCACAGCAAGAATGTGAAAGGACAAGAGGCTGAGACAGATTGTTTCCCTATCCAGGGCAGGCCTCAGACCCAACGACCATAGCAAAACACTAGCCTTGCTTCAGGGGGGGTCTCCCATGTCACCAACATCCCTCACAGCTTCCTACTTTGGGTATCTGTAGAAATAGCCTCCTTATGCTCACCAGAGGTAGAGACATGTTAGTTGGACGATGTTGGCAAAATTAACGTGAAGGAGGACCTCCAAGCAGCTGAACATTTCCTGGTCAACTTATACTGATTTTAAACTCTCTTACCACACCCAGATTATGTCTAGGAAACGGGATAACACGGAGCAGTCACATTAGGAACATAACAAGCATGCTGCCGTTGGTCTCAAACTGCCACTCCAGTTTCCAGGGGAGCACTGTGTCAGAGTCTACAAAAGAGTAACACAGATAGAAACTTGAACTAGCTGCCTGTGGGCTGCAGTGCCCTTGTAGACCACTGGGGTCTACGAGTGCCCAGTAATATGAATCTCCAGACTCTACCGAAGATTGACACGGTTATGACTTTTCCTTTCTTCACTGACTTATCCAAGGCTGAAACATCCAGCTGCCAGACTGCCCTAATACTGAGGTCCAAAACCAGGCAGCAGAGGTTCAGTTGATGTCCAGATTCCTCCCGCACCTCAGCAACACCAAGAGCTCTTCCCAGAGAAACGCAGGCAACAGGACTCTGGGCAGACTTCCTCATTTACGCATCCTGCGAGCTGTGTACATCTTCAGTCCTCCAGCCCTATTTGGGCTTCCGCTCAGGCTTAGCCACGGCTAGCTCCAACACCTGCAGTTCCAGTCCCTGAGGCAGTTGACAAACATTAGGCTTGTCCCCTGAAGAAGCATGGCAGATATGCTAAGTCCTCCAGTGACAGCAAGGCATGCAGAGGAGCTCCCAGGGACATCCTATGACATCTTCAAGGTCCTCTTGCCATCATGAACAGGTTCATTTGCAGAAACCAATCAATTTTTATTCTGCTTTTTCCTTATTATCCTGAGTCCCTGCAAAATGTCAAAATAAGGTTGCTCTCCTTTTCAAGCTGGCCTACCAGGGATGCAAGGCTCAAATTTTCAGCTAGAAGTTATGCCTGAACTAAAAGATGGAGAACACGTGGAGCAGACACTCAGAGGAGGAGGATCTGTCGTAACAAGAAACAAAGGGCCTGCAGAGGCTGTATGGTAGTCAGCTACTACATGCTTGCTGAAACACCACAAGGATGCAACTGCTGTGAGCCCCTTTCCTCATGAGCTGGGGCGCCATCTCAGTTGTTGCTACCAAATCAGAACAGGCATAGTATATGATGTTACTTTCATCAAGCTGCCATTTTCATCACTTTCATATAAATAACAAGCGTAAACAACATTTTCCCCTCAGTCTGTACATATTTGGCCAGGTCAACCTTCTCTACAGTTTTTGCTCAGACTGATTTTAGCAAGCTATTTGTGATACAGTTTGGAGAAGCAGCTTACTAAGTGGGTCATTATAAAAAACGTGGGTGACAAACACTATTGCTCTCTTTTTGTGCTTTATTAAGTCACAAGCTCTAGCTGACAAGTAGCTACCTCTGTTGGATCTGAAGTAGGATCACAAGCATAGTACATATAATATAGATAACCTGGGTATTTGTAGAATATTGACATGGACAATAGTACAACCCCAAATGTTAAAGGGCTAAGAACAATGACAGTTACTGTGAACAGGCCTCTAACATAGATAGTCTCAAGTTATTACGTGAAAACCGGAGTAAGCAAGATGGCTTTGACACTCAAACTTCTGGTAATGTCATCTGGAGTCTTTCCCTAGCATGGAGATTGATTGTTTTTTTAATCTCAATCCAGGACAAGGGGGATTTGTGAGGTCAGCTGGATTGCTTTTCTCCTCCCAGCAAAGGGAAGTTGCTTTTTCTTATGATGTTAGCAGGAAAAGATGTTTGAAAAAAAATATAACAAAGTAAGCTGTAAGAATAACAACGAAGCAAGCTGTGAGGATAACAACAAAGCGAGCAGACATCTGTTGTTTTTCTTAAATTTTATTTTGTCACTGCGAGAGAGGAAAGTCTATCTATTTTAACCTTACCTACGTTAGATGATGGGATCCAAAAATAAAATTCTGGCTTATAATAGCAACAATGGGTAACATACCTCTTATTAAAGAGAATGACATTAAATATTCAATAAAGAGGGCCAGACAGAAGTCCCACTAAAAATCAACATAGAGAAGTGAGAGATTAAACAGTGGCAGGGATGGCTCCCTTAGAGTCAGAGACATTTTCAGTATCCAGAAATTTCTCTGAAATACAAAAATGGAAAAACTCATCTGAACTATTTGCTTCTCATTATGATACAGCTGTCCTTCCTTCATTTACACCACAACATCAGCCAACTGATGCATGACCCTCTTTCTTCTGTCAGCATCATCGCAGTCATTTCTTCAAGCACAGAAATACAGCTGATTTATCCACATAATCAAGTCAGCTCTAAAGAAACTGAGTCGTTTCTCAGTAAGAGAAAGAAGGGCTGCTAAGTGGGAGTGGGCTACTTGTACATTTACTTTCTTAAACAAGTGTAACCAATTAGTGCTTGTGTGAGCACCACTGAATTAAAAATCGCAGAGATAATTGCGTCTGAACACTTGCATGTTCCACAAGTAGAGTGTAAATCTTGCTTATGAGGTTTTAAACTTACTATTCCATTGAAGTTAAGAAGAAAAAAATCATAGCATTCAGAGCTATTGTTTCAGGTTGATTGCAAATTCTAGAGAGCATCATTGCCAATGTCTGCCAGTGATCGTACCCTTCTGCACTCATCGATATTCACATTTTTGGTAAATAAAATCTTTCAGTGCAATAATGAAAAATAAATATACTCTCCAGAGAAAAAAAGTCCGATTGCCAAACCATTGTGACACAGCCAAACAAACTTTAGCTGAGATTGTGTAATCTCAACAATCACTGTTGTTAAAATTGCAGAATGGTTTTAGCTGAGAATAATTTCAGCTATTACCAAATTAATCTTATGCCTGTTATCAAAGGCAACAGTAATCAGTCTTACATCTGTTTTTTCTGAAGCTCTTCAGCTCAGTGGCAAAATTCAGAAGAAATGCAAGGCTTAAAAACTTCTCGCCACTCCTTCTCCACACTGCACCTTGCTGCTTTATTGCAATTAAGGTTTGTTGATAGTTCAATACGAATGCAGTTCTTAACGCAGCTGAATAACACCACAACCTCTATCGTGAGGCTAAATGCTGTCCAAAACAAGCACGAGCCCACGATTCTCCTCCCCCACAGGCACGGCTGCACTTAAGCCTTTCAAAACGTTCAAAAATGAAAATCCGAAGAGGTGCTCTACTCGTAATCGTTTTAGGGACAGGTAATATTTACGTTACATCCACAGCTCCTAATTTGCTTCTTACACGTAAAAACAAACGCAAACTCCCAACCTGAAAACCGAGAGCTGACTACCCACCATCGCCCTGCCAAGCAAGCTGGCGAACGACCTCTGGTTGCGGAGGGGCTGGGGCGTCTGTTTGGGTTCTGCTACCCCTCCTACTTTACCTGTCACCTGCCTGCCTGCCTGCCTGCCNAGGAGGAGCGAGCCCGTGATGGCCGGGGCCGCCGCCGTCGCGCTGTCCTTAGCTGCGCTGCCGGCCGCCGCCGCCACCGCCCCTCCGCTGCCAGCTCCCGGCCGCCACGCCGCCGCCATGGCCGAAGAAGAGACCCCCAGCGAAGGGTGAGTGGAGCGGGCCCGGGGCGACCCTCGTCCATAGGTGTCCCCGGGCCGGGGTGGGCTCCCGCCTCCCCGAGCGGCCTGCCGGGGTCCCTGCCGCGCAGCGCCGCCGGTACGGCCTCCCTGCCTGCCCCTGTGCCCTCCTGCCTGGCCTCTCCGGTGCTCTCGCTGCCTACGGGCACCTCGTCTGCCATTTTTTTCCTGCCGCACAGGCCGCCTCCTTGCTATGGCTTCCTCCTGGATGTATAGATGCGTCCTCGAGCGGGCCGGCTCCCGGCGGATCTTGCCACCAGCTCCGTGCAAGCCCCCTGCCCCGCTGCTTCAGCTTCTGCATACGAGCTTCGCAGGTCCTGGCCCAGCTGTTGTAGGTGCACACCTGCCTACGTGTATACATACACATTTTGCTATCTTTGCTTTGGCATATGGACACGCTCGTATCACCATCATTCGTTTGTATCCCAGCGTCCAGTATGCATGCCTCTGTGTACGCTGCTGCCCCATGCTTTTGTGTGCCTTTGCAGCTTTACCTGTGCATACAGATATCCTGTCTTCTCATTCCATCTGTTCTATACATTCACTTAGATGTAGAGCAGACAGTAAGGCTTGCCAGCCTCTCTGCCACTGTATCATCATTCTTCTCTGTAATACTTGATACAAGTAGGAGATGAGAGCACATCTTTAAATTACAAACATGTATGCTGTTGCTCTAACTTTTCCATTTTCTAGTACTGTATGCCTACCTCATCTCCAGCTATCTGCTAACATTTTCTTTCCTTTCACTATCCCAAGGCATTCACATCTACCAAAATAACTCCTCTGGCATAAACTATGCCTCCTTCTCCTCCTGCCCCTGTTCTTAATGTAAATCCCTAATACTTTGTTGTAACTATTTACTCACACCCTTGATATATGACTTCGTTACAGCTATTAATCACGCTTCTGTCTGAAATTACATAGTTCTGTACTATATCATTTGCCTGTGTAGATTCAAATGGTTCCATAATAATCAAGTTATTAAATTGGTGGTCTGCTTGTCTTCCATTCACATATTCTTTACTTGTGTATGCCTTCTCATACCTTGTTTTTTGGTGTATGTTTTATTTCTCATTGTACACTTCAGGTTCCAGTACAGACCTGTACTTACACTGTTCCATTGCCCCCAACTATATCGTCTGCCCTCCTTTATCCCACTATAGAATAATACAGTCATCCCATCTCTTGAGTCTGTTCTCCAAACATACTTAATACGTCTGCAGGTCACTTATCTCCCAGTTTGTTCTATCATATTTTATGGTTCTAGTCCAAAAAATACTCTATCAGAAGGTATCTAGCTGTGCTCTAGTCATACGTGTGTTTTATCCCCTCTGTCAGATATGTAAACGTGCTTTGTATGCACTCTTCACATGAATTTTTCGTATTTCTCCATCCTTTAAATATCAGGTGGTGTATCTCATTACCAATTGCCTGGCCCTCAAAAGCTTATTTCTTGCCTTTTCTTCTCTATCTCCCTTCTCTCATAATTGTCTTGTGTTATTTTGAGAAATTCCACTTAAAATTCTTTAGCTACTTGCATGAAAATCATGGTGTGCATTCGTGACTGTATCAAGGATGTTACTGTTCACGTGTTGTCATGTTATGTGTCTGTTCTGTTCTCTTTCAGAACTACTTGAATTCTTGGTCTTGTTCTCTTTTTAATCCTTTTTCCAACTTCTGGCTTTGGTAGTTCATCTTACATGTTTTGCTGCTCTGCCAGCTCAGTCTGACCAGAACTGGACTATCCATCTTTTCCAAACTCCCTGTTATGCCTTTATCACCATCTATACACAGCATTCTTTTTTCAAGTATAAGCTTCAAAGGCTTCCCTTTCAAAACACTGTGCAGTTTCGTCTATTCTGAAACTGTGCTCTCCTCCTTTCCTCAAAATAGCTTTTCAAAATAGTCTTCCCCCTTCCTACCCCGCCTTCTGCAACATTACCCATTTGAAACTACAGTCCCCTTCTTGGTTCTGTGTTCTTTCTGACCTGTTCACATTCATAAAATACACGTCATCTGTCAAGCCTCTTGTTGATGGTTTTATGGGTTTTCTAAGTAAGAGTCTTAAAATAGCTCTGCCTCAACCTGTTTTGTTTGTGTGTTCATGTGGCGCATTAGCCTGAACTGTATTAGCTGTCTGGTTTGATCACACGGAGTGCAGAGTGCTGCTGGGACGGTGCCAAGTGCCCTCAACTTCAGTAGCCTGTCAGGATTGCAGGATCGTAGCGCTAGATGATCTGGACCTAGGGTTAGGAATCGTAGGCTAAATTTTCAAAAGGATTATGACAAATTCCTCATTGTGGTTTACTCAGCTGGATAGCTTGTAAAGGGACTTGATTTTCAGGACACTGTCAGTGTCCCCCTTCTGAACAATCAGGCCATGGGATCTGAAGCCTTTCAGAGTAAGCCCCCCAATTCACTAAAGACCTCTAAGAACAAAATCTCATCCTTCTTTTCCATGAATTCAGAAAGTACATTAGCTTTGATGAAATGTTAGTGCTCCAAGTTGTTAGTGCTTTTATTAGTCTGTTTCTAACAACAGTCAAAATTAGCATTTCTTCATCTTTTGAAGTTGAGCTAAGCTCGGCACCCAGAGGAAATTTATAAACAAGTGAAATCCATTAATTTTTTTTTTATTTAGAACTCTGTGGCAGTGAGAGGAAGAGTTACAATACACCATCAGAATGCTGGATTAAATTGTTAGTGACATGTGTATACAAAGAATAAATATGAAGTTTATTTTATCTTCTTTGAAAAAATAGTGTGACTCAACTTGTTATGCAACGCACTCAGTTTGTGGCAATCTGGTAACTGTGTAAAGCGAGGTGAAAACGGAATAGCAGCAGCTCAGTTACTTTCTAGAAGATCTCAGCTGAAAGATACTCATGACATTGTCCTAACTTTGAATGAGAAGATTAACTAAACAAATGTTATAGTATTCATCATGAAAGTGATTGCTTGGTTAACATGTCACCTGTTAACGATTTCCAAACCTCTTCACAGCCTTGGACCTTCTCTGCACAAGTTTTAGATGTAGACTTCTGCCTGTGAGACAAAGAGCCTAGAATAAGCCTTTTGTCAGTATTAAATTCACTCATACTCCCTCTGGATTCAGCAGGACTGCTTATGGCTTAGCTTATGGAATAGCAGCTAGTAAATGTATGTGTATATATATGGAAAAAATCCCCAAAACAGAATTCTGTTTTTTTTCCCCCTCTGAGATAAGTGCAATAGCTTTCTTTAAAACCAAAATTTTAAGGGATCTGCACTTGTGAGCCTACATCAAATTGCTTGTAAGTGGCCTGTAGTCACAAAATAATGGCTTGGAGTAATAGGTAAAAAACATGCATTACAACACCAGTAATCACAATTATTTGTGTATTATCCTTCAAGCTTGTTTGTATTACAGAATTCTTTATACAATTTTGAAGGTAACTGTTCGATTAAAAAAAGGGATAGTTTATTAAACTTAATAAAGCCTATGTCTGCCTCTCAGTAGAATGGTTCACGAGGATACCGTAGTGGTATGTTAAAGTGTGAAGGGACATTCTCAACTCAAATTTTTGCTTGATTTTTTGCTTGTTACATCATCGAAGTTTTAAAGCAAACTGAGTGGGTAGACAGCTGAAACCAGGTTCCTGCTTACTTTTATTTGTGAAAGGAGACTATTTCTAAGGGCCTTTCCTATAGTGCAGGCGACTGACAGCAGGTCTGGTACCTACAACTTGAATTTTTAAAGAGCGAGTGAGTCATAACTGCAGTGTGGTAAGCACGCATGGGAAAAGGTTAAAGGACGTTTCCTTCCTCTTTTCTGATACTGTTTTTTTTCGTTGGCAGGGTTGTGTCAGTCATAGCTTCAGTGCTCAATGCCTTTTGTGTTACATTCCTGTGCTCATCTGAAAGTATATGTACAAGCAGGTTTTCAGGCATTTACAGATTTGTTTCTAACAGTTTTCCTGCCCTTGTATGAATTTGGGAAGGGAAGGTGCATGTTCATCAGGAAGACCTCTCTTCTCCCCCAACGTAGACTCAAGGGAGAGAGGGAAAGATAGAAAAATATAATAGGGGCTATATTCTCGTTCCAGTGGTAGAAAAAAGATGGTCATGGCCCTGTCCCTGGACAAGGAAGACTCTCATCTAAACGCCCGTGTGAGAGGCTTGATAAAACACTATAGGGGATAGAACAGTAATGTTCAGCTTTTCCCGCCTGGCAACTGTAGGCATACATTATGGAAAAACGTTTAAAAAATAAAAATTGAAGTGAGTATATTGAAGTAGGTTATCTGTTCAGCTTTTTTTACTTGGTTTTGGCTCCCCTTTGAATTTGCGTATTTATTAGATATTCCTTGACTCATGATTAGGACAGGGATTTAGAGAAGAGTTGTCTATTTGTTTTTTTTTTTTTTTTCATTTGCTTCACCCATTTCATACTGGTCCTTCATGGTTGTACCTTATGTACTTACTTTTGTGAAGGGGATTTTTAGATTTTAGTTAGACCCATATATACATTTGCTTGCCGCTTTTCAAGTTCCCTCAGTTTAGCAGGAAATTAGATGACAGGGCTGATGGCAAGGAGTTGCTGAAGGACCACAGCCTTGGTCAAGATGTCTTCATGAGGCAACAGTGAGGCCCCTGGACCTTGTTTCACAGTTCAAAAATAGAATTGGGGCATCCCATACATTTAATTTATAATTCGGCAAATATGTTTTTGATTTTTCAGGGAATTCTTTAGTTCTTCATAGTTCTTTATGGTTCCTAAGGGAGACTGCCTTTGGAAACATCATCTAGAGGTTTGAATGCCACAGGCTGGACATGTCTAGGCTGAAAGATTTTCTCCTCCATGATTTCTGAAACTTGTTCTTTCTATTAGACAATAGGAGGAAAGGCTGCACTGACATGCTCCAGCAAGCCGTGGAAGGTCTCCCCCTCCTTCCAAGCAGCAGTGCATTCTCTCAATTGCTCCTTTTCAGTGGCGTGTGGAAATGCTAGTTGCCACCTTCAGTGAAGCAGCGTTCAAGTGCATAGTTTCCACTGCCATCACTGGGCCTGCAGGTGATCCCAGAGTTTGGATGTGCTACCTGTGCTTCACAGTTTGTGTATGCAGTAAATGGACATAAATTTTTATGGAAACCATCATGAGAGAACAGATGCTTTCAGTGTCTGGCCTGAAGGTTTCCTCTGCCTGCTGTAGAAAATCCCACTTTCCTTCAGTGATTACCTGGCCAAGCCATCTGTGATGACAGAAATCCCCCATAAAAAAAAAAAATCTGACTAGGATTTATCAGCCATCTGGCTCAAGGCCTTAAATCAAAATATGAGAAGCAGAGGGAGAAAGATAGTAATTATGTTGTAACTTTAAATTTATGCTTAGGATGTTACTGACAGGGGGCAAGGCGGGTTGAAGAGGCATTATTTGAAAGTCTGCAACTAATTGTGTGGGTCAAGTGGAAACCTTCCAAGTATCAGGCAAAGACTACTACAAAAATTGCCAAGGTAGTATTAGGGTACCTAGAAGGAGTGGGAGGGGGGTTGTAGCCCTGGTGGAAATTAAAGCGGAGTCACAAATCCAGAGGAGCAATAGCTGTGGGGTTACTGCTGCGGTTGCCAAAGTGTTGGTGACTGTGGATCATTGGAGAACGCAAACTTCAGCCAGTATTGCATGCCTTTGGGTATATTCTAGGCTTTTTTTAGAGACTGCTAGGGGGCTGGTATGCCCAGTTAGAGACCTAACCCTCCAAAAGTGACAGTGTCTGTGCCAGGAGGATCTCTGACTTTTCTGAAATTTTATGAGAGAATCTGAACAACTTTCCCAACTGGTAAGTTATTAAAGCGTCTTTTCTCTTCCCTCTTATATAGTGGTTTATTAAAATTGCTTGTTGAGGAAATTTTGATTCTCATGTTTCATAACTTTTGAGTATTTACTTGCAACTCTGACATTCTTTCAGGATAGGTTTTGGTACATAATTTCTATTGACAGCCAGAGAGAAGAGGGCATGGGAGGAAAGGTGAGCATCTGCGTTTGCATTGGCTCTGAAAGATCCAGATGAGAAGCTGAACAGCAGGAGAGAGGTCAGTGGAGAAGAGAGATTTGTGAGTCAGTGAAGCTGGGGAATGAGGTCAGTCTGGAATAAGGTTAAGAGGGTAAAAGAAGAGGCTTTTAAGTGACACCAAGAAAACATGGTGAGGAATGGTGGAGCAGGAATGTGCTCTGAATGAATTGTAATAGAAAAGTCAGGATCATAGGAGACTAGAAGGGAGAGGAAGACACAGGTGTAAAAATGCATTCTGTAACAAAAGATGCAAGAGTGGCTGTTGCCATTGAGAAAGTTCGCTCATATGTTGAAGTGATGAAAAGAAGGGTATTGCAATGAGAAAGAAAAGAAATGGGGTGGATTAGTGCTAGTGTACTATTGTAGATTTTTTTTCTTGATTATGTTTAGTAAGTGTCATACTGACACTGAAGGCTTATTAATTATATCATACCTTTCTATAAGGGGACATTTGATGCAATGGCTTTTTAGACCCGTTTAACTTCTTACCTATTTTTAAGACTACTTACGCTTCCTTGACATCTAAAGCATTTGTAGTGTAGACATGTACACAAAACAGTCTGTTATGAAAAGGGTTGTGCACCTCTTAGGTTTTCCAAGAAGTGGAAATGAGGCTAGGTAGCCCAAAACATTGAATACCGGTTCCTGAAGTCTGACATAAGTAACTTAGTCACTGCAGGTGACTGATAAATGAACACAATGTAGGAGCTGTTCTAATGATCTGCAGTGAAACAACCTGTCTTCAGTGCATATTCACACTCGAATACGAGTGGGGTTTGTGTGTAGCGTGTTTGGAGCTAAGGGAAATAATCATGTGCTTTAGATAGTCTTTTGTCTGTGGTCTCATATAGCCTCTTATGAAAAAATGAAAACATCCATCTCCTATTTAGGTTGTGATCTAAATTGTGCATAATACACTATGGAATGTAAACAAAAGGTAAGCAGGGTAGAGTGTGGGTGGGCAATGATGCAAATTTACGAGAGGTGCCTGTTACACGTGTTTTCTGTTCTCGTCCTGTTTGGTGGAACTTGGGGACAGTCTGAAATGTGCGCTTCTGTCATTGGAGGTATGAGAAGGCTGACAAGTAAGGTTTAAGCAAGGCTGCGGTTATGCAATATCTTAAGGGCAGCAGGAGTATATCAGTAGGTGGGTGAATAAAATGAAAGTAGTAGAAAGTTATGTAACATCTGAAGGGTACCAAGAGGAAATTTTGATTTTTCTTTACTTTAATTATGCTTTTTTTTTCACAAATTCTTAATGCAAAGTACAATGTGTTGTTTGTGAAAACACTTAACAGCTGTGGCAATGCCAAGTTCTATCAGACATGAGTTTACTGTGGAGGAGGTAGAGGGATGTAGGTCCTCAGTGGTACCGAACCTGTGTGTTACAGACGTGATCTCTGTCACAAGGGTGAGTAGTTTCAGTGGGACTGTGCCAGTCCCCTCTTTCCTCTCCTCTTCATCTGCATCTTTATCTCTGTATTCTTCCATACCTGGTCTGTAGTTGCCAATACAATTTGTCTCTATAGATTGTGTTTGATTTTGGCTTTTCAATCAAAATATAAAATAATGGGTCCTTAGAAAAAGTGGAAGGAAATAACCAAGGGCTTGCTTAGCTGGTTACTATTAGCAGTTAGTGAATTGTAAAGTTTTTAAGGGGAAATGCCTATATGTTAGAGAGTGTTTTGTAAGTTAGGGAGGAACAGTGTTTCTGAAAGCTTATTAGAATAAATTAGTTCTCTCCTCTGTAGTATATTTGTGGCCTGACTTCAAGCTGACTGTGGAGAACTTTGTGATGTTTTGAAGGACAGTAGAGCACTGCCCTTGTTTGTAGATTTGGAACCTATATAGCAGTGAATAGTGACAGGAATAAGTAATAGCTGTATGACCACATGCATGGTTTATTCATTATTGCACACATGCTTAATGGTTTCTTGCATTGGGTGCTAATACAGCTACTTTGTAACCAGTTATGAGCGTTACAGGTTGCAGGCTTGGGTCACAGTCCATGGAAAAACTTCATTCTTGTGGTATGTGCTGAAAAAGCACATGCCCTGAAATGGACGGCTTTGGGTACAACTAGAAAGGGAATGGAAGAAGTGACAAAAACATATGAAAAGGATACATATGGATTAAAAAAAAAAAAGGAAAGGCAATACTGGGAGACAGAGAAGAAAACTGGGAGGAGGCCACAATGATGCAAGTCATACCTATGGCTGAGGTTCAGCATGGGAGGGAGCAAAATTGTAGGTCGTCTCCACTGCCTGAATGCTCACATTGCTCAAATGAGTTTAAATAATACCGTAAACTTCAGTATCACTAAAATAGCCAGAAAATTCTCATTGGTTATGGATTCACATTATTTACATTCTCAGGTTAATTTTGATAAGTAATAGTGCTATGTAGCAGGGTTAATATAGAGACAGTAATAAAATTTGCTTCTGGATTTTTACATTAATTCTGATGTTGAATGTTATGAATACAGAGTTCAAGCTGCAGTAAGTACATGGGTAATGCATTGTTTTTACTTCTGACCTAGTGTAGCAATATTCTGCAATAACCTATCATGGGCTTTTTGTTGGAATGGGGCTCGTGTACATTACACTTCCTAGAAATATTTTGCAGAGGTTTTCATAACATTCTATTTTAATGTTACTGAAGTATCCAAGAGTTTCACAACATCTAATTGCATAGAACATCTTGGCTCGAAACTGATCTAAACAGAACTTTATAGGCAGGGTTATAATGTCATCTGGTGAAAAAGATTGATTTCATTTTTAACCCATTCACAGAAATTTCATAGATTTTTTTTGTCACCTCATGAAAATGGTAAACAGGCATTCGTTAAAGGATTGAGGGTTTTTGTTCTCATACCATATTCCTAATTCTTGCTTCTGGGCCTTGCCTCTTTAGTATGCTCCTCAAGGTCTTTCCTTGAGGATTAGAACATTTTTGGTCTTTTAATGCAATGATTATGAAGTGAAACATGGAATATTTTTCTTCTCCTGGTTTTTGTCTGCAACTGCCAGAGCGTAATTTTTGTCCTAGGAACATCTCATTCAAATTGTTGTTGTGGTTACTACATCTGACTTCTACTGTACATGCAGAAGCTCTGCCCCTGGATATACAGCCTTTGCAATAACAGTTACTGTACATAGATTGTGTATGCTTGAATGATTCTGACTGTATTCATTATTCTCAGAAAACTGAAGTGCTAAAGAACATGCTGCCCTTTGGGTACAGGAATAAAGGACTACAAGGACTCCTAAAATTGGTTATACTCTTAAAGTTCTTATGGAACCATATCCTGAGCCTTGTTCTTGAGATATCCCTGCCCAGTTAAACCCAGACTGACTGAGGTCATGTTTATATGTTACTGTCTGTCAGTGGCAACTCTGACTTAAAAGCTTGCTGTCCTCCACCTTGCTGTACTAGTCTTTTTTTTCTGCCTTGTTACCCCGTAGGTCTGCTGGTTAACTGTTTGGCTTCTCTGTCAGCTGGGTCTCCATCATTATCTGGTTTAAAACATAGTGTCTTTTAAAGCTGAATCATTTCACAGATCTGACAGAGAGCAACCACAAAAATAGTTGAATTGGCAAAATAGAGCGAGTAGTAAGCTTTTAGATCTGATCTGCTGGTAGTGAGGATGGCCTGAGATTCAGGCGTCACATCACCCAGTTTACCGCATACTGATACCAGCAGGAATGAAAACACAGAAGTAGCGTGCTTCTCAGAGTTGGACTAACACATGGACTTCTCTGTGTGTTTTATCTTTCTCATTTTCAAAATTGGCTTTCCTTGACTTAACAGACTAACACTGAATATTAACTGTAGTCGACTACTTCTGGCAAAGGTTTAAGTCTAATATGTATTTGCTGCATCTTGTTCTCAATTTCATGCAGAGTGTGTTGCTTTCACATGGTAAACATATTTTCCTAATTTCCTAAACTTTACAAATTTAATTAGGAAACTGGAGTCCTCTTTCATGCTAATCAGTAATACATTCTCTCATTTTCAATTAAATGTGCTTTGCTTTGGAGTTATTACTTCATTTTATAATTAAAATCTCACCATTATGGTCTTACATATTCTTTGAACAGAATCTTGCTCTTAAATAATGTATTTTTTTTACTCCTTTACATTAAAACTTTCTCCACCCCAACTTTCTCTCTCATAGCAACATTTCTGCGTTGCCTAAACTAGTACCAAGCTTGAATGTGTAATTTTCTTGGATTTTAGATGATTACAATTGTTGAAATGCTAAAGAGAATGCTGGCTTGTCTGAAACCATATGGGAGAACTTGAGCCTGTTCATAACATTAAATCCACAATGATTAAGTGACATGCTAATTTTAGTGGCACTACCTGATGTGTTTTAAGTTTAATTCTATCACTATTAGTCATTTAATATTGTGTTACCAAACAGAAAAATGTTACCAAATTTAATTCGGAGATATGCAGTTTGGATATATAATAATTTTAAAACTTCCTTGAGTTGAAAATAGTTGCCACTTCTGTATCTCTTCAAGTTTACTTTTCAATTTACTGGAGTTTTAGAAACATGTTTTCTTATTCTTTCACACACTAGTTTGAAATAGGTTTATTGCATTTTTTTCCCAGTGATTTGTTAAACAACCTACATTCAAGACAAAATCTCCTGGGAGTAAATAGAGAACAAGATGGAACTTGGATATAGTGAATGTTGGAAAGAAAAATATTTTTCTTTACTTAAATAGTAGGTTTTTTGTAATGGTAGTGTTGCTGGTAAATGTTAATAAAGAAGTGTTAATTCTTGCCGTAATCAGTCATGTGAACAGCACTCAGTATACTGGTGTTGCAAGCCATTAAATTAATGAAATGGGAAAGGAAAAGTGTATTATAACTTAACTCTATCTTGGACATAAATTAGCTGGATGTAAACCTGCTACTTTTCTCTGACGTTTTGACACACAGTCCTATGTGATTGTGTCATCTTTGACTGTTTCTTTGTTTTGTATTGTTTCATGTTATTACCTGTTAACTTAATATTTAGTAACCAAAAATAGAATTTGCTCTGAAGACTCGGTGGTGTTGACAATGGAAGAAACCACATCTACTTACCTCTTGGGCTTTGTGTAGACTACTGCTGATGCTGAGGAAAATGCAGAAAACATTAAATAGACTTATTTCTACTGTTCTTTAAAACAAAACAAAAAAAAAGAAGTAGCTAATGAAAAGGAGCAAAGGGTATCTCTAGTTATTTCACTAAAGCATCCATCCATACAAAGTCCTATGTTAACTATAAAGCGTCCTTAGAGCATTACAGTAAAACAGTTTACTTTTAAAATTGGTACTTTGCCCTAAATTTGATATGTTGTCCTCTTGCCTCATTATGAATACCTGATGTTCCTTTTCACTCCTCCTGTTTTGCCCATTCTTAGAGTTTCTGACGCAATTGAAGGGGCTGAGTGAGTTGCTTTTCCCTGCAGGTGGTTGCTCCATTCTTTTAATTATTGATCTCTTTTGGGTGTTATTTATGGATTAATGATAATATTTAAGTAGTTAGGGTTTGTTTTGATAAAACACTGAGCACTGTAACCTCAATTCAGCCGAACACGTAAATATGTGATTAGTTTCATTGAAGTACAATGCTTAAGTGTTTTTATGTGATGGGGTTACGTGGGACCTCAGAAGAGTAAGCCTTATGATGCTTACTGTATTTAGATTTCAACGCATTGGGAGTTCTGAATTCCTTAGCTCTCACAGTGCTTCAAAAATACTTTATGCAGAAACAAGATGGGAGAGTCTGAGCTGTCTTTATATTAGCTTACCCTTGTTTTTCTGTTACAGTGCAAGATTCTCTTTGGGGCTAGCTCAAATTGATGGATGTTCATAACCACCATGCCAGCTGTATGGCGCTGAAAATCACAATGCCATTCCTCTTGGTGCTGGGCAGAAACGGTACAACAAATTCTCTGCATTAATTTGATTTTGTTTCCTTCCTTATAAATAACTGGAATTCATTCTGAGAGTCAGGAGAGAAGAGGGTTAGGGTTTTTGAAAGATCAGCTTGATTCTAATTAAAGATTTAAGGGTAAAGCTTGAAATGGTTTACCAGTGAGTTCACTCAGTGTTTCAGCTTTGTAAGTTTTTGAGCTTGTCCCTAGCTAAAACCTTGGTAGTTTGCAAGACTGTCTGCAAAAACTCAATTAAAAATATTAAATACGTTCATTTGCTGAGAGCAAGACAAAAACAAAGATGCAGTTCTGTTGCTCGTGTGTTCAGTTACATTCCCATAATCTTTGCTTGTGAGTTATAGTGTAATTTTTGTATACCCTGAGCTCTGGCTTCTCTACTCATGCCATTTTTAAGTCCAAATAATCTTCATGACAGGAAAGTCTACTCTCCACACTTCTGTTACTAATGCATGTTTCAGCACCTGTTTCTTGGTCTGTATTGGGAGTTTTAGTTACCTTACTAACTTCAAAATTCTTAGTGAAAAGCCGATTTTTATATTCAGTATTGTAGAAAGATCTCTGTGTATCGTGTCTCAGTGGGTCAGCAATTTTTGACAAATCATCATGTAGCAAGTAGTGTTGCTTTCATTTACTCTGATTTAGTGAAATTCTGTTGCTTATAGTTTTTTTTGTTTTGCTTTTTGGCCACACAGGCTTTGCATAGATTATTACAGATAGCTCTACATGGCTGTACATGGGAAAATAACCTCTGTTGAATGATTTTAAGCTTAATACATCTTGTAAGCCATGCATTCATAAAACTAATGTAAGTAAATTGTAAGCTTGAAAAGTGAGAGTGATCTCCATGTATGTACATTTGTATCTCCTAGGTAGAGTTATAAGCAACTTCTGCTGAACATTCGTTGAACGTCTTTATATGGTAGACCTTCATTTTTAAAATCCACTTTACAAGCCAGAAATCAGGTAGACTATTCAGCTGTTTGAGTGCAGTGTTACAATAAATGTTTTCAGTTCTTCAGTATTTACCTAAGCTTTCATGAGCTTTTTGTGGAGTATGTCAAATTTGTAACTGGCTACAGACCCATCAGTTGTCTCGCATATAATCAATTCTCACCAAGCTAAATAGGACTAATCTAGCTGACAGAATGGTGGTATCTGAGTTACCCATTTGCCACGTTCTTCATTCATTTTGACCTAATCAGTGGAGGTGTATGGGTGGGTCAGGTTCACCATGCCTCTGCCTCTACTTAATTCTGAGTTCTTTAGAACGTTACCTTCGGGCAGTTTAAGCTGTGGTGTGACAGCAACTTCTTTATTCAAATTAATGTTCAAGCAGCTAAGGAAAAGCAGTGTTATCCTTAGTTACATTTTACACAATATTCTATTATTCTTTACTCCTTAGATGTCTAAAGATAGTAATCATTATTTATTATTTATTTATTTTTTCTTTCTTTCTTATGCTTGGACCCACGGAAACAGGACACTTGCTCCAGCCAGCCAATGTGTTAGGTCCTGGCTGGCAGTTCGGCCCCTGTGCGCAGCGGCTGCCGCTCCATGTTGTCAGATGTTTGTGCCTGTGTCCCTTTTTTTTTTTTCATTATTTATTACTGTATTTGGTCATCAGCACAGACTGCTGATGGTCTAACTAATCTTCTGGCCTCACAGTAATCACCTTGACTTACTCCATGTCTAAGGCTGTTCAGTGGGTGTCTCTGGGGCTTTCCCTTACCTTCTGGTCTCCTGCCCCAGGCATGTTACAGTAAGCGTGAAGGTCTGTTGGCAGAGAGAGTGATTTCTTTGAATGCCCAGCAGATCAGGAGCCCCGCGCCTGCAGGCCTCTGATTTTTTCCTACTGCTGGTACGTCAGACTTTTTCAGGTGGCTGTGAAAAGTGTAACTGACCTCAAATAGGAGATGTGAGGAAGCATTCTAAGGCATGCCCTGCCCTACTGATTATTGCTTATTTTAGCATGGAAGTGCACACTGGTTTATATTGCTGTATGGCCACAAACAAATATACAAGTTAAATTCCACTAGTTATGTGCCATGGTAGTTTGACTTGTAAAGCCCATATGTGCAATCAGTATAAAAATGGTAGAAATTTGGGCTGTCGGTTGCCAGATTTATTTCACACTTTTTGATATAGCAAGCAGCTAAGCCAAATGGATTTCTAAACTCCTCAAAATACAGGATTGCACTGTTGAGTTTTCTTTTTGTAAAAAGAAAGATGGAAACAGAGTGTCTGGGAAGTGGTGGGTGATGAGAGCAGAGTGGGGTCTGCCTCTTCTGGCACTGGTAGCTCACAATCTGAAACTACTGCTGAAATCTTTAGTTTTCTTTCATATCTTATCTCCACTGCTGGAGAGCACACTGTCTTGAAAGGTCTATTGCTTCTTTTTTGACATTGCATAGCTCTTTTAAGTTTATATCACAGAAATAAAAATGGTAGGCCATGTAAGCAATTGACATTCTTGTATGCATTTAGAAGACACATTTAGCACAGATGTACAAAACAAATGATACATCCACATTCTAGTCTTCCAAAGCTATCAGAGAAATTATTCATGTAGATTAAATAGTTGATTGTTCTCCACATGTGGAAACCATCTAGCAATGTGGGAAAGTGTTTTTGGAAGGGGGGGGGCAACAACAAAGGATTAGGTCTTGAATATAGGTAACTAAATATTTTCTTTCTCAAATAACTTTCTAGAAAGTGATCACTTTTTTGACAGAAAGCTTTCTTCACTTGCTCTTTTAGTTCAGCAAGTACAGAATCACTGCATTGCAAACGTATTTTTTATTTTAAGCGTTTCAGCTTGCTGACTGTTTGTCAAGCTATACATGTATGTGATGTCTTCTGAATGAAAATCTCAGTATTTATAAACAGTACTGATAACTAACAAAAGAAATAGTGGGCACCTGTGTTACAACTTTCCCATTCTGATACAGTTTTCTAAATATTTTTTCCTGAGTGTCCAGGTGTCTCCCTAAGACTGGGAAATAAAATTCTGGGACTGTGAACTGTAGATTCCATTTTTATTTCATTGTGGTCATATCTCTGTGCTGTGCACTGTCTTCATGTTGGCATGTTGCAGCTATAGACTTCTGTAAAAAAAAAAAAAAAAAAAAAAAAAAAAAAAAAAAAATCTTTAAAGAAGTTTCTTTGCTAAATCAGTGGTTTTGTCAAGAAGAAACATTTCATACAGTTTTGGCTTGGGGGAAATAGTGACTGGGTTTTGTGCTTCTGACCAAGAGTTATGAATGAAAATGCCTAGTTGAGCATATAACTAGCAGATAGTTTGGCTCAGAAAGGTGGTGACATAGGTATTGTTTAATAATTTAGCAGAGTAATTCATAACATCGGACACAATTAGTGATATTGTTAAACTCAGATTTCACAGTTTTTTGCTGGTGAAATTGCTTTTGGCTGGTGCCAGCTTTAACATCTTAAAAATCTTACTTTTAAATAAATGTGTAGATTAACATGGCAGCAAAACAATTGGGTGCCCATTCCTGTAAGATACTGAGTTCCTTCATTTCTTAGATTGCATAAGGACATGGCATGGAAGGACGTACAATCATCCCTTCCCAGTCCCTCAGTACACTATTATAATGATTCCCATGGTCTGGTGGTTAGGCAGGTTATTTACAGAACAGCCAGACATGACTGTGTTACTCAGAGGAGTAAATGATATTGAATAGCAGTGGGCATGGGTGATTGGATGATTAATCCTTTTTGATCAGGTATGATTTGGGGTTTTTTTTCTTGATATCCCCTGATATGTTTCTATGAATCTGAACAGTGCTGCTTGTGATTGCATTGTGCATCCCCAGAAAACGTTCCATCTTGTGTCATAAACTTAAGTAGCTATGCAGCTGGAGTAGCTCAGCCCCTTAAAAAGGTGGGGAGAAGGTCCTTTGGATAAAGAACTTGGGGGGCCAGATCTGTAATTCGTTATCGGTGTTGTGTACATTCTGAAAAATTGGACATTACTAACCTTATAGTCTTTTAACATTAATTGTTTTACAACTAATACTTGCAGCACTCAGGCCTGAAAATAATATAACTAACTGGAAAGCAGTTCAGCATAGGAAAAAGGTGTTAAAGAAAGTAAGTTGATTGTGAATGTGGTGACCTTATCCTCTTCCCTATGAGGAATGGTCTAGGCACCTACAGTAGCAGCCTTTGCACTGATAGTCTGAGACACTTCAAAAATAGGTGAGAGAGTGGAAAGAGTATTCCATCTTGAAAACAAGGCATAAGTTAGCACTTGGGAAGAGCTGTACCCAATTGTTGTGTCCTTTAAAGCACTGTCAGTGAGGCAACACTGCTAGCTGAGTCATTCCCCCTCTTCTGGTCAAGCTAGTGCTACCAAGATAGTAACTGACTGCTGGAAAAGCAGCTTCTGTTGGGGGAATTGAAATTGCTGTTTTGTTTCCCTCTGGGACTTTGTTTCTAAGTTGGTAATGAAGGCCCTATGTTTTTGCTTTGCTAGAATAAACCTGCTTATTTTTCACTATTTGAATTTATCTAGTGTATGAATCAGTGCACGTTAGGCTGGCAAGCACATGGTTTACTGCTGTTTTGGAAAGAGTAGGTTCATGCAAGGTAATGTGTGTGCAGGCAAACTTCCAAGAGAACTTGAGAGGAGGTTGGAAACCCCAATGATTGGGTTATATATCCTGCCATGCTTGTCAGGTCAGTGTGAGGGCTGATGTCTCCAGGTTCTTAGAAGCAGCCTGCTCTGACGGAGGTAGTTCAGTACATACTGGTAAGGAACACACAATGGTGAAACAGTGCACTGAAAGAATGCCCCTGATCATGACACGACTTTATAAAAGTCAGGAGAAAGTGAATTTCTTCCCACTGTGCGCTCCTGTCCTGCATGGCGTGTAGTTTACATGGGTTCTTCTGTGAAGAGCAGCAAAAGAAATGTCTTCAAAGCATCAAATTGTGAAAAAAATTGCCATCTTTCTCAAGAAATTTTTATTCTGTATTGCTGTTGTAGGTTAGGGTGGCTATTCAGCTGGCTTCCTGCCTGGTGTCCCACATCACTGTTACACCTTAAGGAGGCTGAGGACAAAATGCTAAAATGTAAGTCTTTGATTTTTAATAAGATTTATAGATATAACTAGATTGTCTATAAATTTACATTAAATATAGTCAAAGAAGTTTTTAAATACGGCTTTTACACTGTGATGACATAAACAGGTTTAGAATTAGATTTTTCGTTGTTCCCTTATTTAGATATTTGCTTGTAGGCTGTCTCCTTTGAAAAGGAGCTTCTATTTAAAACAGTGGTTTCTGTAGAATGTACTTCATATTTTATCAGACACGTCTAGCAACATCATTTTTTCCCACTCTTTCTTCAGGTATTGCAAGCACATACAATAAACGGTATGTGTATATATCTAATGGAAATAAAATATGGACGCTGACATTCTCTCCAGACTTTTCACATAAAACTCCACTTGTTCTCCTGCATGGGTTTGGAGGAGGTGTTGGACTGTGGGCTCTCAATTTTGAAGATCTGTGTGAGAACAGGACCGTTCATGCTTTTGATCTCTTGGGATTTGGACGGAGCAGTAGACCACACTTTGACACTGATGCTCGGGAAGCAGAAAATCAGTTCGTGGAATCCATAGAAGAATGGAGAAAGGAGGTGGGGTTAGAAAAAATGATTTTACTTGGACACAACCTGGGTGGATTCCTGGCTGCTGCTTACTCATTAAAATACCCGTCAAGGTATGTGAAAATAAAGGAATAAAGGAGTTCCTTTTCTGTATTTGACTAGTGATTTTAACACAGATTTTATTTCATCAGGCTCTTCATAGATTAAGTAAATGACTGGGCTGATTTAAGGACACTTGATACTGAATTTTAAGCTTGAAGTATTAATTGTATAGTTTGTTTCCAGGGGAACAGAAATAAGTAGATATGGTAAACATGCTTTTCTGTGTATTTTTCTGTACCTCTGTTTTTGTTCAGTACCCCCTTGCCATGTAATAAGGCAAAATAGCAAAGATCATATTTATGGGTGAATGTTTTGTGACATCTCTGATCAAACATAGGTTTGTGAAGGGAAAATAGGCCTGTTTCTGCCAAACTTCCCATTATTATGGATAACGTTGAAACTTCTGAACATAATTCCCTTAGGTAATTTATGCCTATATGCTAGCAGTCAGCCTGGTGCCAGCATGATGATGTAAAAAGGATTTTAGTGACTGTTTGATTTAAATTGTCTGTATGCCACTTCATATTTCTTCTTTGCAAAACAGCCCAGCTACAGCAGTCCTTTAATTGTATTTCATCAGCATTTTCTGCACCACGTTGTGGCCAACAGTTAATCCACATTTTTCCTCGTAAACTAATAATTTTTCTCTTTTTATGATATAGTCTGGTTATATAGCCCGTGGTGAGCTAGGATCTCACCAGCTGAGGTCATTCTGTATCAAAAAGGACATTGCTTTTGTTTAGACACACTGCGAAAAACTGTGAATATAAGTTTAGCTTTCCACACTGTATGGCAGATTCTGTATTATACAAAACATATCTTATTCTTTTATATTTACATTGATTTATACTATATACATTTCTTTATCTCTCATTTGGAGATTTTGAAATAAATTCGTACATCACTTTTTTCCTAAAACACTTTGCTGCTTTCTAGTGGACGACAGCTGGTATATGTGGCTGGAAATGATGTGTGAAAGTAGGTGTGTCCCCCAATCCAGAATTGCAATGAAGAAATGCAGTCCTCTGCTCTAGGGATGTAAACCTGTTATCCTTTTGGGCATAAAACAACTTTTAGCTAACTGTAGTTTGTTTCTTGTAGGGATCACTTAGAAGTTCCTTACCCCTTTTTCTGAAGTATCTGTAAGTGGCGCTATCCTATCCCTGTGGGATGGGACGTTGTTTCTGCCCCCTGCTGACTTAGATCGAAAGTGACACTTTGTTTTCATGCCTCACTGTGCTTAAGTTGGGTTTAATTACTTTGAGGGTGTTTCAGTTTCTGCTGTCATATTACTAACGTTTATCTGAAATTAAATCAAATTAGCATCACCGTCAAATTAGCAAATTGGTAGGATCATAAGACAGCATTGAATCAAGTGGTAAATATAGCACAGCTTTCAGCCAGATTATCTAACAATGCAGTAGAGGCTTAAGGGATTCTGGATACATATTGTTAGGAAAGAAGATCTGTTTCTCCAAGCTTCGATGATCCGTTAATTTACTACGTTGTACCAAAGTTGTTCATGGGACATCTGAGGTTACTAATCCAAAAAGGTTCCCATTTAGAATATTCCTGGGTGGTGGTGGGTCATGATTTTGAAATACTACAACATCTGGATGGTTGCTTTTGGAGTGATACTCATGGTAAACTTTTCATTATCCTGGGTTATGTTTTAGGCTTGATTACCAAAAGGAGAAATGCCAAATAGGAAGGAAAGTATTAAGAAAGGAAACATGAAAAAAGCTTACTCTATTTTTATTCATGTGCTTGCTGTGTTATGTTTAATAACATAACACAGAATCTCTCCTGCTTGGTTTCTATAGTTAAATTCTACCCTGTCCTCTTACTGTGTTTGCTGCTGTGTGCAAATACGCTCAAGGCTGAGCTGACAGCCAAGAAACATCTTTGTGAGGTTAATCTTTTTCAACCCCTCATTTCAAGCACAGATTTTTGGTTTCCCAACTGATTATAGTCCAGAAATAGCCTTTGGAATCACTTTTGACGTCGTTTTAGGCACTAAGAACTCTTCTGTATTAGATATCTAATCCCATGGGTTTGAAAGAGCAGGAAGTCATGAAAAAGAAAGTAAAGATGATGAAACTTGCATGGAAAATCACCTTCAATATGCAAAACTATAGTTAAGAGTCACTTTTTCAGAAATTGGCACTATCTAGGACAATTAGAGTTGGTGTTATTATGGGTTTAAACAGAAATGGATTATTTTCAATCTACCAAGATGAAATAGATTTTTTGCTTGAGGGGAACTCGCAGCATTAAGTGATTGATAGTTGCTTCTGCTGGAAAATCCCACTATGCTCTCTGTACTGAGATTCCTTTGAGTAATAATTTTATGAATTGTCTCGCTGACGTTTCTTTCGTGACCTAAAATCACTAAATTTAGAAAACATCTGCTAATTTTGCTCTGCCTCTCTCAGTTCAAATTTTCTTTGATAAGATGATTTTTCAGATAAATTGCATCTCCTCTTGGAATAGAGATCTTAGATGGCTTGGAAAATAAAGATTTTTAGCAAGTTTACTTAAATGAAACAGATGTAATTATCTTATTTTCTCTCAAATTAAACTGCTCCTGCAAATAATATTGACTGAGCATATAGGTTAGGCTATTTTTAAAAATGGAAACAAGACTGGCCTTTTTCTCAAATGTGTATGACATGGGTATCTATTGAATACTGAATTTCTCTTTGTGACATGAGCTTCCAAGTTGCAGTTCAGTATCTCTGTAATTAGCAACTGAAAACAAAACCATTGATGAATCAGAAACTATGTAATAAGGCTCTATGATAGAAGTGACTACAACAGGCTGCATAGTCCACAAATAGCACATTTCCATTGTACTCAGTCAAAGAAAATTAATGTACTCTAAACCTCTGAACCTTTTTTGCCAACAGGGTCAAACATCTTATCTTAGTGGAGCCATGGGGTTTCCCAGAGAGGCCTGACAATGCTGAACACGAAAGACCAATTCCAATCTGGATCAAAGCACTAGGAGCTATATTGAGTCCATTTAATCCATTAGCTGGGCTGAGGATAGCAGGACCCTTTGGTGAGTTTTAGCTACTCCTAAATACCATTTCTGTTTTCACTAAACTTAAATGTAGAGCAGATACCACATTAAGATAAGCTTTGTTGCAAGCTCGTATCACCTACAGAGGAAAGAATTGGAGGAGGAAGTGGGAGGGGTAGAGGAAAGATGAACTCTTTAGGACAAGAGGGCAAGCTCTTTCTATTAGAAATACTAGTACGATAGTTTATAGCAAACTACATTATATTATTCTAGGCCACAGTTACAGTGGGTCAGATTATGCGGACGTCTGTTGGGGAAGCCTGACAAGGAGGCATGAATGTGAAAAGGTTTTTTTTCTTCTTGCCTCCAGTCACAGTTCATTTAGTTTCCCTTCCAAGTGCAGTTTGATGGACAAACAGGATTACCAAATTTAGTTAACATTAGAAGGCAGTCTCTCAAACTTTTTTGTCTTTGGCCTGAGTTTAGAGAAGTTAAATTGAAACTAGGTTCTTTCCACTAGCCTTTTCCTAGAGTAGTAACACAGGAAAATTTTGTGGGTCTCATTGTTGTCCTGTGTTACAGTGGCAATCTGTCCTTCATGTTTCTACGTTTCTTCAACAGCGCTGATGAGATGTTAGGTAAACTCTGTATACCCTAATACTAGGACTAGGTAGGGATGACCAAAATACTGTGGTTTTAGTTTATGTGGGGAGTGGGGAGAAGGTTATGATCAAATCTTAAATTCATCATATGTATGCCTTCTAGAGGGGAAAGAGGTTATCTGTCTGTTACTCTCTGTACTACAGGAGTATCTGCTGGAGAGGCTTGGAAAAAAGCCTCTTTCCTTGCTTCAGGCCCCTCATAAGTTAAAATTAACTCGCTCCATCATTTTTAGTATTCACTCTGAAGATAAACTAATGATATTTCTAGGCTTTGTTCACATTTAAATCACATCTGTTTCCTAAGTCTCTTTCTGTAGAATATATATTTTAATATGCTGATCTATTTCATTGGTTTTGGGAGTGTGACAAAATTAGCTTTTCAGACAAGCAACACGTTTTGTACAAAGAGATTTTTTAAAAAAAAAAAAAAAAGTAAAATGCAAAGTCAGTTAACAAAACAACCTGAAGCAGTGATAGAGTGATAAACATTGGTTTAATGCCTTTTATCTGATAACAAATGCATGCATAAATCAATCCATGTGGAAGAGTTCAAAGCCGAAGTTGTGTCCCTTAGCAAGTAAGTGCAGTCAAAACCATGCTGCAGAAACAGACCCTGTCTTGTCAAGGTATTGCGAACATAGCCTCGCATATAGGTGCTGGGGAGGGCAGTGCTTTTCAAAATTTTTCATCCATTTCTCACTCCACATGTTAAAAAAGTTTTCCATCATCAACTTAATGTACAATTCTTGACAGGTGAAGCGTAATTCTTAGAGAAGGGTAAGTTTAAACAGTGTGCTGCGAGGTGGGCACCAAACCCAACCTGATGAAGGCACTGAACCAAACCCAGGTTTCCTTCTACATGCACATGTGTTTAAGCTTCTGGGCAGGCGTACCTATTTGATCCTCATTATAAAGCCGATTGCTCTTGTTCAAAGGTACGAGTTAGGCACTTAAATGGGAGCCAAGTTCTTTGGGATTTCATGATGGTATCGCATGGATATTTAATCAGACCCGTAGGCAGATACTTAAACCTGGGAGAGAGACAGGATCAAGAGATCTTTTTCTTTGAGTGGTTTCCAATTAGTTGATTTGCATGTTTTCCTTCACTTAACTGGAGCAGTCACCCAGGAGACTCACAGTATAGGGGTTTCAGTGCTTAGATTGGATTTGTGAATTCCGTTCCTAAAGCTGAACACGTGAAAATGCCTCAGGACAACAGTAATGTCACTGTGACCATGCCCTTTTTGTGGAACTCAGAGTCTTCAGTGTTAGTATTTCTTCTAGCATTTCCATAGACACTATGGAAAACATCAGCTGGACAAGTTAGGGTATCTTCAAGAAACATTACAAGAATGAACCAGTGTGATTTCATTCCAAAATGTGTTCCAAGGTGCCTTGAATCCTTGTTTCATTCTCCCCTGTAAATTCCCATGAAAGGAGAACAGTTTTGTGATTGGACCCACAGACAAAACACTTTCTATCTAAATGGAAAGTGAATTCTAAAATTTGGTAACTTTCAGTCCCCTACTTATTGGAAATGGGGATGCTGTGGCCTCTATGCTGATAGCAGGGGAAGACACAGAATTAGTCTCTT
Source organism: Burhinus bistriatus (assembly GCA_013397275.1). NCBI lineage: Eukaryota > Metazoa > Chordata > Aves > Charadriiformes > Burhinidae > Burhinus > Burhinus bistriatus. The sequence goes on from VYXH01012750.1 coordinate 43,753, forward strand.
TCTTCCAGGTACTCTTATCCCAAGCCAGCTGTATTGTTTGTGTTCAAAAAAAGCCCAAAATAGACAGAAAAAGGCAGAAGTCCAGCAACTGAACTCTCTGTAGAGAAAATACAAGCAGCAGAGCAAATTGCAGAATGTTTGCAAAGTCTTCGTCACTTCAGGACTTAAAACTGCTGTTTCATAAGGGAATTATTTTCTCTTGCACTGTATTAGTTTTCTAAATTGATTTAAAGCATACATAAGGGTGTGTTGCAATAGTCTAATCTCAAGGTTACAAAAGCGTAGATCACTGTGACAAGGTCTACATAAATAGTACCAGGCCTTTGGCCTGGGACAGGTGGAAAGAAGTGACATCATCATAATTGCACAGATTAACAATGGTATTTTCAGTTGATAAACCCAAGTGGTAAACTGTGAGCCTATCTCTTTGGGCATGAATAATATAGACTAAGATTAGCCTTTGGTGAGGCTTTTGTCCCAAAGATACATCTGATCAATTAGAAGTGATTCCTTCCTTAACGAAGTGATTCAGAATAGGAGCTTAACTTTAGGAAGCCTGAACTGGCCCCTGAAGGGACCTGCTTCTCTACTTTGGCTGTTAAAAGAGCATGGGGACAATAGCTTTCCTAGGTTAAATCTCTTAATTTGTACCGGTTCTTGTGTCTTACACTGTTTTCAAGATTTCTACACCTGTTTTTCCACCTAGAGTTCTGGTCTTTCAACTAAACACTAGTTAGATGAACTAGCTTCAGAAGACAACTGTTCTGTAAAAGGAGAGCTCAGACTTATATATAAGCAAGAAAAACAGCTTTTCAGCAGTGCCTTCTGGTTCTGAAAGGTGGGCTGCTTTTGGCCCACCCGGTGCTGCCAGAGCAAGGAGAAAGACAATGTTGGTATCAGGTGAGACTAAACTGGTGGCAAAAAGATACTCTGCTTAGCCCTTTTGCTGGTCCCTTTTGCATGTTTCCCCTATTGCTGCACTGGCCATTCTCAAAGATTCCCCTTATGTATTCAGCAGGGATTGAATTGCCCCTCTTCTGGTGCATAAAATCCTTCAGAATATTTGTTTCATTCCAGTTTGGTATAATTCCATCATATTTTCCTAAGACATGCAAGTGGTGAAACAAAACACTGGTTTAGAAGTCATGAAGCTCAGCTACGAGTTTCAAGGGGACGCGTTTGGAGGATTGTAATGAAAAGCCTTAGGCAATCTGATAAAGTTGTCTATACTAATTCCTCCTCTAATAGTGTTTTCTGTTTTAACAGGATTAAGCCTTGTTCAGCGTTTAAGACCAGATTTCAAGCGAAAATATTCATCAATGTTTGATGATAACACTGTGGCTGAATACATCTATCACTGCAATGTACAGTCACCCAGGTGAGTATGAGTTTCCGAGTGTATGTTTTGAAGTCTGTCTTTCATTTACTGAGGGCCTGCTACTCCCTCCAATGGTCATGGAAACAGTGTGCATGCTTTTTATTTTAAGTTGTAATGTCTATTGTATTAATTGAAGAAAAAAATAGCATTGCACTTTTTCTGGATTCCAGAAACTGGAAAACGTAAAAGCTATCCTAATTCTATATTTCTTCTAAACTACCTGTGTGTCAACTCTGAGAGAGTTTGGGTACTAATTTTAATAAAACAAATTGTTACAGTGGTTTAATTTGAAAAGAATTTCTTAAAAAGCTTTAAAAATAAAGCATTTCATTCTTTTAAGTGTTATCACTCAGTACTGTGAAAACAGATTCTTCTGTTGAAAATTACATGCAAACCTTGAAAACTTACGTTTGTTAATAGTAAAAAATCCCAGCCTCGTGTACTTTTGCACTCTGTGTTAGCAAAAGGCACAGATACTCCAATTTAGATAAAAGGCAGTTCCAATAGAAATTTAATTGTTTTTACCCTTTTGAATGACTTGAAGTGGTGAAACAGCTTTCAAGAACATGACTATTCCATACGGATGGGCAAAAAGGCCAATGCTGCAGCGGATTCCACAAATGGATCAAGACATTCCTATCACTGTGGTCTATGGAGCACGTTCATGTATAGATGGCAATTCTGGCAGCACTATCCAGTCTCTGAGACCAAATTCATATGTGAGGACAATAGTAAGTTGACTTCTAAAGCAGTTGTTTATTGTGCAGATTTGGATTTGTTTAAACCATGTCTATGGTTTTTATACCAACTGTGGAAATGCTGTCCCTTTAATTTAAATCCTAGGGTAATAACTTCCGATTTCTGTAACAGAGAGAGAAAACAAGTGTTAGATCAGAGTGAACCTAGACAAAGGAGTATTGAGTTCCCAGAGTAAGAGGGAAACTTACTGTAATACTAGAAGCTGAATTAGATCTTTGAGCAAGGTCATTCTTCTGCTCTACAAAATATTTTGCTCCACAGTGTGCTAATACTAGTAGTTTTTGTGGTCACTGGTAAGTAACCAGAGTTTTAAACCACAGCAATCCTAGTAACTGCATATATGTATGACATAGTGTCCTGGTTTGAGGTAAAACAGGACTAATTTTGTTCAGTAACTTTACTTTTTAGCTAGGCCTCTTCTAACTGCTGAAATTAACAGCATGTTGTGCAGAAAACTGTTCACTCTCAGGCTGATAAGACCCATGTTTATAGTTGATGCCGAGGAACGGTATGCAGAGAGGCTCTTGCTATAACAATCAAGGCCAGCCAACTTTGTTACTTGCCCCATTGGAGGGTCGGAAGCGGAAAAGCATAGAGGGGTCACACCTGCGGGGAGGAGTGGACAGGACAGGTGACCCAAAACTGACCAACAGGGTATTCCATCCCATCTGCCTCATGCTCAGTATAAAAGCTGAGGGATCAAAGGGTCAGCTCTCTTTCTTCAATGGCCGATGTCCGAGGAGGACTCTGTCTGTTCGTCTGCGTTTGATCCCGATCCTGAATCCAGATCCGGAATCCAGTTCCCGTCCATCACTGAGTCCAGTCTGGGACTTTCCCAGCGCCTGCTGGTGACGTGATTGTCATCCTGGGAACTTGATACGGTTTTGTATATATTTCATTATTTTCTTTTTATTATTTTCTTATTAATATTTCATTAAAGTAGTTTAGTTCCTTCTAAACTCTTAAGTCTCTCTTTCTCTCTCTCTCTTGCCTCCCTTCGGGAGCAGAGCAAGAGGGAGCGAGCATCTGTCGTTCCACCGGATTGGGCCAATCTGGCCCAAACCACGACACATAGTGAGGTGGCTGTCATAAACTGTTCTAGTCTGTCTGTTCAATGCTTTTGTGTCTCTGATAAGAGAGTGGTTTTTACCTGGTGCTTAGGTTCTTGTAAGCATCTTTAAGTCATTAAAAAAATACTTACTGTTGTCTTCCTAGCTAATACATTTCTGTTTAGAGGTATGGCATTATCATTTAAAATGTGTGTACTTGCAATTTGATGTGAATGTGCACACTGCATTTTTTATTAATTTCTATAAAAACTAATGAATTTAAAAGTAGTCTTCACGCATTGTCACATCAGTCAGCTGTGATAATTGAATATGCATGTATGTTACAATGCTGTGAGGTGATAAAATGTTTGAATACACCAGCTGTCTTCTTACTGATGTCTAGATCTGTCTGGACAGAAGTGTACAATATGTGATGTCAATGACTACAACAAGTCATTCAAATAAAATTTTATAATCTTGATTTAGCTGACATCAGAGCTGGAACTCAGAGAAAAGACATTGTTATGGAACTGTTTACATGTGTTAAAGAGCACAAATACATTTCATAAAAGTTGACATCAAGACTGAAAGTGTCACTTTACTGCTTCACCAGAGAGAAAGTTGTAACAAAAAGTCACTGTTAAGAAGCACACAATACATTGCTCGGATAAACATATACCATTCAGGCTGATTTTTTCCAATCTGGTCAATGGCTTTTAGAAGGGACTGTGGAAAACTTTACTGTCTTCCAGGTTAAAATTTTGTCAAGCCAAATACAGATTCTAAAAGCTAAATTGGGAGTGGCAGAAATTATAGGGACATTCAAAAAAAAAAAATAGGAGGGAAAGGGTTCTCATGAGGCTGAGGCTGAGATGTGGACTAGCAGTGCCGTCCTGGGTAAAATACACAGAGGTTCTGGGGTTTTATTTTGTGTGTTTATTTCCAATTAATTTTTATTTTGAGTTTGTGGGGTTTTTTAACACAATAACATAGCTATACTTTTATGGGCTTCAATTAGAGACTTAAGAGGGAGTGTCTTAATGGGGGGGGAACAGATTTAAATACCATTAATCTTGGACTCATTATAAAATGGAAAGAAAATAGGTCAAATACCTTTGCTGTACACTATGGCGGTGGCTTGCTTCGTACCAATTTTGGCAGAGAATGATAAATTACAGGAACAGGGTAACCACCCCATGCGTGGTTACTTAAGCCCTTAAGTTTGTTACATAGTTGCTGTGAAATAATCTAGGTCACAAATGTGGGCTTTTCCCCCCCATATATTGCATTATTTGGATTTTACCTGTCCCTGCTTAACATAGTAGTCATTAATTCAAAGGGTTGAAATCTGCTTCCACAAGTTTAGAAAATCCCCAGCAATTTAAGCTTCTGAATTCTTAATCATTTATCCTAGTACCTTCTTTAGTATCTTCCATATAGTTTTTATAATAAGAGAATACAGAGGATTTGATGCGCTCTCTAATGCAAACACTTACAGAACTAAAGAGCAACCTGGCAGAACTATTTGAGTGGAGAATGAAGGGGATGAAGATGAATCAGAAGTTTGATATGTATCTATAATATGTAAAGCACATTCTCCTAAGTTTGTTTTGCAGTGGCTTGTGTCAGCTTGTATGGTGGTTTTTTTTTCAACAAGGTGTGCAGTTGAATAAGCAGTAGTTTTACCCTCTTTTCCTGTGTAGCAAAGTTCCTTCAACAGGTGAAACAAGTTTTCGTTTTCCCTTGTGTTTACAGTCCTTTTTAGGCTGTATGATACCACCTCCTGGCAGCAGTTGTGCTAACTGCATTAACACAGGCTGGGTGCAAGAGATCAGTTCCAGTTTTGAAATTTGTCTTTTCAAGTAATAATGTATCAAGTAGGTAATGTGTAAAAGTTAGGTTCTTCACGTATCCTAGTATTTATTTATTTGTTTGTTACGTTCTTGTGATTTTTGACCTGTTTCTTCACCTTTATCCTCTAGGCTATCCTTGGTGCAGGTCATTATGTGTATGCTGATCAACCTGAAGACTTCAATCAGAAAGTGAAAGATATCTGTGATTCTGTGGACTGACTGTTTTCTGTTCTTTAGAAAGTCATACCGTAGATAGTGTTTAATACCAGTACTCTCTAGGAAATCACTAAAGAATGCGGAGCTAATGGAACAGGCTCTGTTTGCACACTGTTTCTTCTAAGAAGCCATTTGCACACTTAAACCACTTAGTGCCTTTTTTGGGGGGTACAGGGAGCTTTGAAGCAAACTTTGTACAGCTTTGAGATTGCTCTTTAGATTATTGGCCTGTCATATATGAAATTACATACAATTTTTTAAACTGGAATTTTCTTCAAAATGTAATTGAATTTTGCACGTTAAACTTCTAAAGATGCTGAATTTTCCACTAACACAGAGAATTGTATCGATACAGGTACAATGTATAAAATGCAATTTGATTTCTTTATAAACATTCATATTTTTTAGTTGATGTTTCATAGCAAGAGTATGAAAATGCTTACTTATTTTATTTTTGGAATCCAGATCTCCATATACAATATTTTAAGAGAGTGTATTTTTTTTTTTTTTTAATTGGAGTGATAACAGCTTATGAAGCTGATTTTTGGGAGAGGGACAGGGCCAAAACAGTGAGCAGTGTCTGTCACTGAAGTCTGTGTGTTAGTTTGTAAGGAATTGGGGCTTAATATTAGGAAATCTTTCATCTGTTGGATTTTATTTCCATTTATGTCAGGGCATCCCTTTCCATCTGTGCAACTTTTACAGAAGGCTCAGTTTGTAAGAGTCAATGATGTCACCAGCACTCGAGCTTCCATAAATATTTTGATATGTAGATTTCAGTGATTAAAAATACAGAAATTGGCTTGTTAGTTACTCCGTCTATTTTTAACACTTTACTGCAAGATTTGTTACTAGCCTAAACCTAACAATTGTAGATAAGTTGACAAGATTTTGATTATGGCCATCTGGATAGTGAGCATAATTCCCTTTTTCTTTAATTAGAAAACCTAGTCCACTTTTTAGTAAATTCAGGATGGAGGAGAGGCAGAGGGACAATATTGATGTTCTCTAATTGGGAACTACAACAGGTTAGTGTATTTTAGCTAACATGCAGCCTTCTTATAGGAAGGATTATTACTGGAATGAACAATACCACTGTAACAAATTATAATTATATTTCTTGGAGATTCTTTATATAATTATATATTTTAATAGAGTGTTTCAATATCAGAGATAATCCTCTGCAGTCTCTGCATCTTTTTGAAATCGTAGTTTGATGTTAGTTCTTGACATGCTTAGTAAATTATATTAAACAAAAATACTTTGTCACTTTAAAGCCAGATCATGTGGTGATTTTTAACAGGTTTACATAAAACTGTTGATCTGCTTTTGAATATTAAATTGACTACTGAAGAGTTCTTGATACTTTTATACATAGAGAATTTGAATTAATGATAGCACCATCTTAAAACTTGAGTGGGATTCTGTGCATTTATTTCTCAAATTAAGGAATTGTTGCACATATTTATGATGTGGAAGGCAAAGATACCTAAAATATTCTGGAAATACTCTTATGTTCCCAGCCGAACATAATCTCTGTCTTTCTGAAGGAGATACTTACCTATATGGTGCTATGTAAACATCAAACAGTCTTTCACTGCCTTGACTGGTAGCACTTGATATCTAACAAGCTAAAAATTTTAATTAAAATTAACTGTTGGATTAAATTACTTTTTCAATTAGTAGATGCCAGAATTTTTAAACAAAATTTGGGTTATTTGCTAAAATCTTGAGCTCAAAATGGAAAATCAGAGTATCAATTATATTTGTTAATATAAGCTATAAATTATCGGTCACGCCACCATTTAGGTGCATGCCTTCAGTATGTATTTTTTCACCCTTTTCAGTTCTAATTTGTATTTATCAACTTAAACAGCTTTTTTAATTGTGTGTAAAAACCTAATGCAAAAATGTATTCTGAGTCTCCTCCAAGTAGCAAAAGGTGAAATAAACTATTGGTATCTTCAGATAGCACTTACTGGTGGGAATTCTAGATTCCATGTCAAAAGATGGAAGTAGGGATAAAAATTGCACACTGAATGTGAATATTGTTTTAAATATCCCTTACTTTTTCAGCTTATTGTACTGATAAGACTTACTGCTTAAGTTTTGCACAATAAAAGAAATCTTAAATGTTATGTTTGATTAATGTTAAGACATGATGTTGCTTTTGTAAAAATTGTGTGTAATTAAGCCCTGGAAATCAAGAGTAATAAGGTGAGCTAAACCATCCAAAATACATTAAAAATATGGCAATGCTTATTTTCAAATGTCTCAATGTTCTTAGGTTTTCTTGTATTTAACTGAAACTGGTAAGCGTTTGTCAGCAAGTAGCTGCAAGCTCAGAATGCTGATTGTATGTACAAAGAAAATATTTGTTGGTTATCTTCCAGGCAGTATTAGATGCTGCTGTGAAGGTCAAGATGGAATTTTGAATATCCTATTGTGTGCAAGATAACCCAATAAAGTTACTTTAATAAATATAATAAGAGGTGCTGAACAGAAAATGAATGGCACATACTGAAAACACTTGGGAGCTAGACCTTTTGTGAGCAATTACTGTCCAGAAATAAGCTCAGTTTCTCCAGAAGTTCTGTTTCAGTGCAATGACCAGTTGCTTAAATGTACTACGGCGAGCACTGATGGTGCTATTTTTATTACAGCGCTATAAAATAAGACAAGAATCAGAGGCATAAACTCACCCAAAGATCTATCCTGTTCTAGCATCAAAATGAAGATGGCTTTGTACCAGAGGCTAGGGCATAACAAAAAGAATCCAAAATATTAATAAGATCCAAGATTAACTGTCTAAGTCTCCAGGATGCGCTCTTCTTCCTGAGGTGGTTGTGATAAAATTTTATTAAAGTAACTTAGTAATATTTTGTTTGCATGGCTGAGTTTATCTTGTTACTTACTGAACCCTGCCAGATTAGATTTTAGTTCTGAAAAACTGATTTTTCAGAGAAGTAATTTATTGATAAGACTCTATAATAAAACATTCACAACCATCACAAGAAAGTCCCTGTTTGTATCTGATTGTGAAGTGGAAATGGAGAATGTGAATTCGTAGGCATTGAGCTTGGAAAACTGGGTCCAAACAGCAGAAATGCCATCATCTGGTTTCACTCGGGTTAAACCAATTACAGCATTTCTTTCTAAACCCTATCTTTTTAAGGTTGCTACAACTGTTTGTGTTGAACTGATGTGAGAGTCCGTGTCTGAAATGCTTTCTGTGGTCTGTTGTGGTTCCTCAAATTCCCAGCCCTTCCGGATCATAGTTACTCAGCTTTTTGACTGAGAGTAGGACAAGATTAAATACAGTAAAACCATCTGGAATCAATGCGTGGGCAGACATATTCGGGATTGCCTATTTTGCTAGCATTCATTAAAACGTGAGCCTCCAGAAGCCTAAGGCTATTAGTCAACTGCTGTTTAAATGGGTAATTTCTTAGGGCTCCTCCAACTGTCATTTTGTTGGGTTCTGTTACATTGGCCGGTTCACCATCCTGTGATGTTTAAGCATTGCAGCGCACCCAAGTTGCCAGAAGGCTTCATCTGGGGGAGTTATTTTGTTGGAAACGCAAGTGAAACTTGTCAAAGGGTGAGTCAAGTCACTAAAGGTAAGGAGAGAGACATTTTAGTGGGACTAGTGAGATCAGGACACAGGTGTGTACAGCAACTGCTTTCTGGTATTAGTGGCAGTAGATGAAAATGGTTGGAGACTTGAGGTTTTCAGGCAGGTGATGGATGGACCAATGCATAGAGCAGAGGCACATAACTGGAATGACGGCGTACACCACAAGGAACAGTAAGAGCTAGAAATGAAGCAGCTGAGAACAGCAAAATTCAGCTGAAGAGCGGAGGGGAGTGAACATTTGCTTCAAGAGATGGTTCAGCTCTAGGTGAGGGTAAGGGAAAGGCTCAGGGTTGCCTAAGGCATAGAGAGAGTGAGGACTGGCAAACAGAGAAGAACCTGGATGACGTGCTGAGGGTAGGTGTGAAGTTCTGGGCTACAGCAGAAGGTAGCCTGCTGCTGAAGGAGCGCCTGCAAGGAGACGAGAAAGCCCCAGGCAGCCTGCATCTGTAATCCAGTTAAGTGCTAAACTGAAGTATCTTCTCGTATAATTAATTCCTCTTTGCTTCCCTAAACTGCTGAACCTTTGTCTTAGCTATAGCTTTCTCTCTGGGTGCTGGAGCTAGGCAGCAAGCTAGTGTTTACATCTCCAGGCTCCCTTCTGCTCAGTTTTATTTGGGCTAGCTAAGGCTGCCGCACAGTAACACGGCTTACCAAGGTAAGGAGGATGCCTGCTGTACCAGCTAGAGGGAATACTGTCTGGCAAGCTTGGGTCTGCGGTATGTGGAGCACTGTAAAGTTTTGGTATCCCTACTTTGACTAAAGCTTGCCCTCTGAATGCGAGTGCTCTTTCACAAGCCTTGGACTCCGTAAAACAAGAAACACAAGTAGCAAGAATGTACTGCACTGAAATGTAGACACTTTGGATATGTACATAATTTGCAATAGTAATTAACAGCAAGATGAAAGTGGTGACAACGCTAAAAGGTAGGCGTATGTTGCACATATATGTTATGCTTTGCTTGCAGAGGGAAGCTAGCAAGCTGGAACAGCTTGTTTTGGGAAGCGGGCTGAGGGCTGTGAGGCGGAGCGTGACCCTCAAATGCGCGCTAAGAAGTAGATGTGCTTTGAAAATGAACTGCTGCAAAAGCAAAATCTCCATATATTTGCAGGTCTATTTCTGCACTCTTGAATTCGCCTACTTGATGTGTAAATGACTGGAGCTGTGTGTGGAGCAAGGTGAGGCTATCGCTTCCTTTGCAGCTTTGTGATATGTAAATGCTTGCCTGGTATCCAGCAGCCCTTTCTGCTTTGACTTTATTTAAAGATATTTGCATTCACTCAGAGCTCAAATCTAAAACGGAGGCTCAACAGCTCAGTGGATGCAAATCCCCCGCCTAGAGCCCCCCTCTGAAAAGAGGATTATTGCTCACGTTTACCCCAGGTTCGTGTTCTCCCCAGCACCTGCCAGGAGTGAGCTTGATCTCCCTCAGCGTGTCTTGCTGAACACTGAGCCCCTGTGTTTGACCACGTGCCGGTGGCCGGTTTTGTCTCCTGAGTGCCCCCAGTAGATGCTTTGATAAGTACAGGGTCAAGGAAAATAACCGTTCTGCAAACACTCCGCTTAGCAAGGATGTGCAAGTGGAAGATGCTGGTGGTGGGATACAGGGGAGAAGGACCACCACATGATGACTCCTGAGAGCGGTGGGATGGTGAGCCCCATCCAGCCCTTGGCTCTGGCTTGTTTCCAGGCTTGCAGGCCCTGAACACTGTCATCTGCTTGCTGCACGCCCCCAACTCACAGTTTAATTCCCCACATCCAGCTGCAGGGTGAAACCTTTGAGCTTCTTGGGCATCTTAAACACCTCTGTCCAAGCAACGCAGCGGCAGTTATCCCCCTCACAGCTAAAGCGTTCAGTAATACATGGCTGTTTCTACAAAGAAACTTTGCAGGGTAGCAGTGGGTGTAGGTAAGGGGCAGAGAAAGCCAAGGAGATCACCTGCCAGCCGGCTTATCCCCCCGCACTGACTCCTGCCTGGCTTTCAGCCCCTCTCCGTGCCCTGCAACATGCCTGGCACGCAGCAGGTCCCCCACTCAGGGAACACCTCTCCCTGGCCACAAATCCTCATGCTTTCCTGCATGGAGACCTCCCGTGCTTCAGCCCCTGTGCCTGCAGGTAACTTGCTGTGCTTCACAGGCGGCATCAGGCCGTGCTGGGACTTTGTGCATCACCCCGAAGCAGCTTCCAGGCTGTGTGGTACCTGCCGTGGTTCCTGCTAGCGAACACCCGAGTCAGTACCTACCATAAGCTAAGCTCATGCCCTGTTCATAGAAAACAAGAATTCAGGTGTGCCACAGAGGCAGTTGTCACCAAAATGTTGCATAAACTATTCTATTTTTCATAGAATCACAAAATGATTTAGGTTGGAAGGGACCTTAAAGATCATCTAGTTCCAACCCCCTTGACATGAGCAAGGACACCTCCCACTAGACCTTTTTTTTAAAATACTGGTAGATTTCAGCAGCAGTTTGGGGGACAACAACTATTAACCACACAGCAGTGTTTGCCCATTGTAGAATGGCTATAGGTTTGTTTATAAAAGGGATCTAAAAATAGTTTTTACTAAAATGCTGAAGGGCTAGTGAGAAGCTGTGTTTATTTTTTCCCCGGTGATATCCGGAAATGTGAAAATCCAGCCAGGTGAATGAATCCGACCTCTCATCGAGTCACATCTTCAATTAATAGGCAAATGGTTACAAAAGCATTTCCCCTGGCTCCTTCAGCGCAAGCCAGCTCCCAGCCGGGGCTTCGTGTCCCTGCTACCCTGATATCTCCACACCGGCACTGTTGGCTGCACGGGAGGACAGCAGGAGCCGGGAGGGAAGGGGAGGCTCTCGCCTCCTTTCCTCCCCAGCCGGGGCTTCGTAGGCTCTCACCTCCTTTCCTCCATCGGTTGGGAAGCAGAGGCTCTCGCCTTCTTTCCTCCATCGGTTGGGAAGCAGAGGCTCTCACCTCCTTTCCTCCATCGGTTGGGAAGCAGAGGCTCTCACCTCCTTTCCTCCATCGGTTGGGAAGCAGAGGCTCTCGCCTTCTTTCCTCCATCGGTTGGGAAGCAGAGGCTCTTGCCTCCTTTCTTCCATCAATTCTGCGCAGACCCCACTAGAGGGGAGACGGCGCTCCCAAACCGCCCCGGCACCTCCTCCCAGCTCCTGCTTCTGCTGCCTGGAAGGAAAGAGCTGCACTGCAATTTCTTCTTCCACACCTGATAGATTGATACCCATAGGTAGGGGCAGGGGTGAAATAGGAATTTCATCTATTTGCTTCACACCTTTCATATGGGAAAGGGAGGGTTATGGAAGGGGTGAGTGTGGTGTGGTCCCATTAAGGTAGACCTCCGTAGTACTGCATCATTGTTTTATTTATCCTAATGTCTTTTCACAAGGCAGAAATGAAACCCACACAGAAAGACTAGACATTGGAAAGAGGAGGGGGGAGCACAAATGAACCTCCTCTGTTATTAGAGACCAGCCCCAGAATGAGAATAAATGGTGATAAGAGGAAAAATAACTGCGGCAGAATTATTAAATAAGGGGCAACTTTTAAAGTGGCTCCAGTCTGGCTTCTAATTTTGTTCCTGTAATTTGATTGCGGGTTTAAATGGGACTGCTTAGACATTAGCTACTCGATCTGCAAGCAGCAGCAGGTAAGCAGTGCAGAAGTATGCGCTGGGGCGCGGGCACGCTCTGCCAGGGCTGAACGGGTGCTGCACCCTGCCAGCCTGCTGGGAGGGACGGCTGCCACCGCCCTCGGCTGCAGGGCTGGGGAGACCATCCCTTTGCTCCAGTGAATCTGTCACGGGCAGGGGTCCAGACTCCCAAAGATGGGGAGGTGGTGGGGGCTGTGTGGGGCATCAGGTATGGGTGAGGCAGCCAGGATCATAGAATGGTTTAGGTTGGAAGGGACCTTAAAGATCATCTAGTTCCAACCCCCGCTCCGCCATGGGCAGGGACACCTCCCACTAGACCAGGTTACTCAAAGCCCCATCCAACCTGGCCTCGAACACTTCCAGGGATGGGGGCCTCCACAACTTCCCTGGGCAACCTGTTCCAGTGTCNCTGGTACACCCTGCTCGCTCTGGGAGATGCAGGGGCCCATCGCCGGCTCTGCCCTAGGAAAAGCGGTGGCAGCTTGACGGCTGCTTAGCTGGATCTCCGCAGAAAACATTGCGGTAGGCTTGCGTGTGTGCATGCATGGGCGTAACCGAAAGGAGCTCGAAGAAAACAAATGCTGTACAAAACAAGAGCAGAATTCATTGTCGAGAGAATACTGATCCATTAGTAAAAAAAAAAAATAATAAAAAAATAAAGATATGGCTACAGAAGCCTGTTAGATGCTGTAACCGGCACCAGCGGCTAGGCTGAGCGCAGGGGTACCCCCAGCCTCTGTTGCAGCCTGCCACCACTGCATGTCACTGTAAGGACAGAGCGACACGGGAAGGGCGGGCTGCGGTTTGCGCAGCTCTGGTAGGGACAGACCCCGCTGTCCCCCAGGTAGGGACCATCCCTGTGGAGATGGGCGGTGGGAACCCAGCACCCGAGGCCCGTTGCCCCGCGGGGGCAAAGCTGCCAAAAGGCTTTGCGTGCCCTGCAAAAATAGGTTGTCCCCAAAATGACAGAAAAAAGTAGTCCGAGTTACATGTTTAATTAAAAGGGTGGGGTTTTTTTTCTGAGAGAGGCACCAAAGTAGCACCTGGTGTTGATACCTGGGGACAGGGGGGTGTGGGAAGAGCACCCCTGGCTGTTCCCAATCAGCCCAGTCCCTCACTGGGGCAATTGAGGCTGCATCAGCTGCTGCCGCCGAGGGGAAGAGACAATTCACCAGACCTTACTGGTGGGGCTGGTGACTGTGAGAGCTGGGACAGGGTGACACGGTGTCCCTCACCTTGCCTCCCTCACCCAGAATGGCGACCAGCCTATAGCAGGAGCCAGGATCTGACCCCACCACGACTGGAGCATGGGGCTGGCCAGGACGCTGAAGGGTGCTGGGGTAAGGCTGTGAGGCTGAAAGCTCACCTCACAGTTTAGGGGATTATTGCCACAGCCAAGCCCACGTGGGCGTTGTGCTGCTGGAAGTGGCTGCTGGGCACCCACCTTCCTGGTCTGGGTGTTGCTGTTGCGAGAAAAGGTGACACCCCAGCCCACGCCCTCAGCCTCCCCTGCACCCCTCCTTCCAGTCACAGGTGGGAGCATGGTGACAGATTGCACAAGGCGTGATGTGTCCGCCCCAAAAGCACCTGTTACAGAAACAGGGCACAATTCATGGTTCAAGGTGGAAAACTGAAATGCCGCTGTGCGCCAAGCATCAGGGGACATGGGTGTAAGTAAAGGAGAAGCTCTTGCTCTCTGCATCCTTGCTCCTATATGTTGCCAGACATCTAACGACACCCTCCGGAAACAGGGATTTGTGCCGAGGAGGGAAGGAGAAATACCTTGGGTGGCAGGAACATCGCCTCTTCTTTTGATGGGAGGTATAGAAGGAGAGGTGACATTACTGCAGCCAGCAGCATTTTTAGGACACAGACTCATGGTGGCCAACAGTGTCATTACACATGAAGCCATGTTTCACCTGCCCAATGCCTGTATTCATGCAAAAGCATTATAGTGCGAAGGTGGCATTTGAAAAGATAGCATGGGAGATATCCGTGGCTTCCTAGCCGTCCTTGGACTGACCATCTCAGCACCTGTAACATCGTCTCCCTGTCCCGCTGCAATCCTTGCCCTCCATGTTCTGTCACCACCAAACCAAGGTGCCTGGCCCAGACCCTGGGGTCACATCACATCTTTCTGTTGCCCCTGAGGGAGCCAAGGTTGGGACAGGAGCAGCTTGGAAGCACAGCACTTGCTGCAATACTGAATTTCTTAGAGCGTCTTTCAGGCTGAGATGCCCTAAAAAATTCTGGGACATTTGACTGTCTTTCAGGCTGAGATGCTCTAAGACGCTCAGCTGCTCGGCAGGTCCCCCCAGCACACGTGCATGGGCTGTTTGTCTCAACAGGATATTAAAAAGAGGAGGTTATAAAAGCAAGGCGCGATACGGGGTGAGGCTTAACTCGCAGAGCCGACATTTATCTCTTCTCTGCAGCTTGCGTTCAGCACACAGGAAACATCTGCAGCCCCCGCCACCCCCTCCTTATGCCCCCCCGGGGCTGCCACACTCCCACCAGGGGCTCTGGTGCTGTGATGGGGGCTGAGCATCTTGTTCCCACCAGGTTATTTTCTCATGGGGGACCAGGAGATGTGTTTCAGCTCTGGCTGGGGCACTTGGTCCTGCCTGCACTACGCTGTAGGTCTGCCTGCCTCCTGCTGTAGGTGGCTTCTCCCCAGCACGGACACCTTGCTCATGCATTGTCGCTTGTCTCCATCCCTGTCTCCTTTTACCCCTGGTTGGATTACCTGGTGGCACCCTGGACCTGGCTCACCGTGCTGGGGGCTGTCAGTGGTCCCCAGCTCCAACCCTGCTATGCCAAATCCCCATCACTGGCCGAGTTGTGTTTACTCAGTTTCCCAAAACTCCTGAGAAAAATTCCCCTTTGCTCTTTGGTTCCTGCCAGCTCCACATCTGGTTCAGTACCCAGGGCAAATGGTCTTTCCCACGACTTTATCAGGGAAAGAAAGAAAGAAGATCAGGGATCACGTCCCACTGGGCTACAGGCGCTGGTGGTGGTGTCCCTGGCTGGAGCAGGGTGTGGAGGGCAAAGCAGTGGGCAGTCGCACGGGGCATGAAATAGCGTCTCTCAATTTTAATATCAAAACAGCTGGCCGTGTTTTCTCAATGCGTGCAGGGACAAGTTAAGATAACTTGCTGTCCGGCTCCTGATCCCAGTGATCAGGCACACGTGCGCTCAAGATTTCTCTGTGTCATGGCTGCCCCCTCTAATAATTTTTTATTCCTATTTCCCCACCCCCCAGTCATTTTTTCTCCTTTCTCCTCCCTTTTGGTTTTACAGTCACTGGATAGACAGGCTCACAGGCTATTTTTAGCTCTCTAAATTACTTTTCAGACCTATTCTAAATTTATCTCCCAATAATCTGAAGTCTTGACATCGCAGGAGTGGGAGTCATGTCTGTAAAAGACGAAGGAAGAAGTTTAAAGCCCATCTTACTGGGCTGGACCCCTTCCCCGTGGCAGCCTCTTAGTCTTCCTCCCCCTCAGCCCTCACCTCTCCCACTACATGTCCCATGGCCGTCCTGGCCAGGCTCTCCTGGGGGCGAAAGGTGGTTATTCCTGTTCAAGCAGTGGCAGGGGGCCAGGGTTGCCCTGGGGAGGCAGGGGGGGCCCAGAGGAGCCCAGGGGCAGAGGGGGACAGAGGCAGCACCCCAGGGTCCCCAGGGAGCCATGTGGATAGCTGGGTTTGCAGCTGCAGTGCATGGAACCCCGATGGTTTTTGTACCTGCAAAGCTTCCAGGGGCGGGGAAGGTAATATTTTTGAAAATTAAGCAGGAAATTGGGTGTTCTTGAAGAAGATCATGCTGCAAGCCTGAGGCAAAGCCAGGAAGAGGAGGTGGGAGTCCCATATCCCTGCTGCACGATTGCTGCAGGTTGCTCTTATGCAGAGCTAGAAAATAGGAAAACTTTCAAACATCCCTTGGGGGCTGGGAGCCCTTTGAGCCACCGCCAGCACCTCCCTGCAGTGCCTGAAGGATAAATCTTTTCTCCCCACTTCTAAATGTTTCACACTCCCCAATCAACCAACCCCCAAATCCTCGATAATTGCCCCTTTCAAAAATCACGTGCCAATGATTTTATCTCATGGCCTCAGACAGATGAAACCTCAGGCGGTTGGTGCAAGGCTGCATTCCCGTCACCCTGCACCACAGAGCTGTGAGGGCTAAATACTATTAAAAATAAAATATTTCCTCTGTCCTTCCTCCCAGCCAGCTCCCAGCCAAACCAGCAGGATGATGTGCTGGGCCGGGGGAAGGGGTGAGAAGGAGAAAAGGAGGGAAGGGGTTAACCCTCTTCCCATGGTAAAGCAAGGAGGCTGCCTGCCAGTTTTCGGAAAAGCTGCAAGTCATTCTGCCAGGACGAGGAGGAGGTTCTGAAGTCTCTGGGATGCTCACATGGAAGTGCCGCAGTACAACCTCAGCCCAGCTGGCATGGCAGGCGGGGAAGGCGGTGGGGAAGGGACCCACCCAAGCTGGGGAGAGGGGGAAAGAAACCCCAAGCAGGAGCATCCTGGCAGGACTACAAAAATGCTGTTGTCTTCAGGTTTCCTTTCTCACCTTCCGATCTCCTTTGGCCCTCATCTTTCACATGTCCCAGCCCCAGCATCCCGGGTGCTGCTTACTCAGCCAAGAAATTTGGGGAGCAAGATGGTGCTGCGAGCCCAAGGTGGGAGTGGGAGCAGCTGCTGCAGCCCCGGCTCCCTGGTGCATGGTTCCCGTTGGGAGCACTGGAAAATATTGCGGCTCTTGGACACCCTCTGATGGGAGGAGAGGTGTGCCAGGGGTGCTCCAAGCACTGCCTGCCTATTCTGAAGGGAATTGCTGGCATTTTGCCCGGCCTCCTCCTTTCCCCCACGCCCCAAAGAGCCTCCAGACATCCTGCTCCGGTTTCCAGAGAGAAATGTGCTGGAGCTGATGGGACACAGGGGGACACCTTGCTATCAACACCTGTTTCCTGGGAGGAAAAATGTTTTCTTGGAAAAATAACAGTCTGTGGTGCACTATAGGTAGAGAGAAAATAAGTAACCCACTAAGATAAAATCTCCGTAGCAAAATACGGGGCTCCCTCCAGAGACATCTCGGCTGCATCTCAGCGCGGTGGCTGCACCAAGCAGGTGGCAGATGCCCAGAACCATGAGGTTAGATTAGGCAGAAAATAAGCCCCTACCAAGTGGTGCCGCTTCAGAACCCAAATTTGCAGGTTTGGGAGGCAGAGGTGATGGGGCGGAGGAGCAACACGAGGCCACGGAACCAAGAGTTCCTATTTTGGGGAAAAAAAATCCCTCTTGCAACTGGATCCCACCTTGATTTTGTTGCTTGGCAGCATAAAACCCACCCAATTAAAGGCATGTAAAACTGCCAGTGTAATTTCCTGGCTTATATTTTTACGTTTAGAGCATATTACATCCAGCAAGACCCAGGCTTTTGAGGGAAGCTTTGGTCAATTAAGATTAGCTGTCATTTCGCATTTATTACCGTCATTTATGAATTCTCCTCGTTGCCAACAAGCAGAAGGAGAAGATGGTGCACAAAATAAATAGATAATTGACAGAGAAGCTCGTCAGGGTCCTGATTTCTATCCCCCTGTCATCTCTGACTCGGTTCTGTCCTATGAGTCAGCTCTGGAGGGCTCTGGAAAACCATTGCTGTTTCGGCACTGCTACTAACCCGCACATCTATTCTCCTGCCGGCACTTGGGGTGAGTCAGAGGGGCATAAGCAAGGGCTGCCTGCCAGCCGGGATGTCACTGCCCCTAACCTAGACTGGTCCCAACGGCACCGAGCCTCTGCTGTACCGGGCATTGCTGGAGAAATGGGACCGGGCTGGAGGGACCGTCAGGCTGACCTGGCACAGCGGTTTCTAGCTCTGACTGCTCGGAGTGGAACCAAAGAAGATGCCCCGTGCTATGGATGAGTGGGAAGGGGGCTTGGGTATTTACACAGTGCTCTCCTTGCACAGGTCCAGCCTGGCACAGGGAGAGCAGGACCCTGAGGCACCCGGCGTGCAGGGCTGGATGGCACTTCTCTGTCCCAGACTGCACAGAGGCTGCTCAAAAACCAGCCAAATTGAGAGAAAGCGTGGGGAACATTTCAAATGTATGTACTTAAAGAGGCAGTCGTAAAGGCCCTGTGCTCCTGGGAGTGCGTGAAAACCTTCTTTGTCTTTTTACCCCTTGCTTGTTCAATTGCATAATAACAAAATGACCTTGAGAGAGAAAAATGAGCGACTCCAGGATGCTCGTTCAGATGATGAGAGCTTGTGTAACACTGTATTTCTGGCAGGCCGTCACTCCAAAAATGTATGTCTCTAATTAAAGGTAGCTTTTTAAAAATATACTTCTCCCCTCTGCTACGACAGCACTATTTCTAGGGCACATGTTATCAGCAGCACATTGTTGGGCGAAGGGGTTAAACCTGTGTGTCTTTTACATTGCATGATGTGTACCTATCATTTCTGCATAGATCTGGAGCGAAGCTGAAATAGCTCATTACTCATCAGTGGCAAACAAAAAGTACCATGAATCAAATTAATGGTCAAGGGGGGGAAAGGAAGATTATTGGGTTCCCATTGTTCAAGCGTCTGTCTTATCTCGCAGGAACGCCAAGGAGCAAACAAGCCCCCTGGCTTGTGCAGAGCACCTTCCCCGAGCGAGGTGCTCCACAGTAACCCATGCAGTAAACCCTAACCCCTTCTGCATGGTTAATAATTAGGGAACCTGCCGAAAGCAAAAGAAAACAAACGCCATTTGATTTGGTACCTAGGGGGAAGGTTAGGAACTCTTTATATTCCCGGACAATGGGTCTTGCAAAGCTCACAGAGGCGGTGCCGGTCAGGGTGAAGAAGGTGGGCCACTATCAGCCCACCTTATCTGGTGACCTACCACATGAGCTGGGCAGGGCTCCTCATTGCCGGTTTGCAAAAGGCTGCCGCAGCCTACCTGAGCGCAGCCTCGTCAATGAACAACTAACAAAGGGGCAAGGGGCTCAGCCTGGAGGCCACGGGCCAAAGCTCACTTGGTATCAGCCCTGTGCATCCTTTTTCTTTGGGAGGAAGGACCCCCACAGATCTTGTCCAAAGGAGTGTGAAGGCAGTGGGACAACTCCCCTGAGGTCACATCCCTTCCCCGTATCAGTTTCTGAACCTGGATTGGAGTTTTATCAGACCGTCTTCAAAAGTACCACATTGTTTCTTACTTCTCTTAATTGTGAGGCACACTCCTCACAAGGGTAGCCACAACCTCCCTCTCCCCACAGCAACAAATATTCACGCCAAAGGACTTAATTTCTCCTTGCGTCATTATCTTTCCATGTCTTTCACTTCAGACATTGATCCAGCACTGAAGTCTTTCAAGTAGCTGGCGACAGGACAAACTAAACTTGGAATTACACTGACTCTTCTCTGAATCCTTTTTTGCAGTATCACTTCTTTGGGGTCACAAGAGACCTTCAGTCACGCAGGGAAGGACTGTCGCCCTTGCTTTGAGTTGTTGTCATTGCTGACGAGAAGCTCCCATGCCCTTTCCTTGGAAAAAGATTTCTCACAGAGTACGGGTCAAGAAAGAAAAACTTTCCCCCTGTTATAGCTGATGGTTACATATATATTGGATATGATGGTTGTCTTTGCATGGGCTAGGATGGCTCTCAGTAGTAATATCCTCTGTGGGAGGCTGTGGAAATTTGGTCAATTCAAACCCCATGTGCTGCTTGGGACCCAGTCCTGCTCTGTGAGGCACAAAACACAGGCCCCTGCTCTGCTGAGCCACCGAGGGGACCATGGGGCAGCCAATGCTTGGGGGAGGTCTGCTGCAAGATCTCACCTACCTCCTGTGCTTCCCCCACCATGGTACGAGGCCTATGTGGGGAGGTACACATTATTTTCAATGCAATCCCCCTTCTACTATTTTTCTTTCCCAGAAACCCCTCCTATTTGTTCTTCCCACCCTCCCAGGAGACCCTTGACCACACTGGGAAGCTCCATTGGCAGCAGTTTCCCTGTCCTTGCAGCTGAGCTATCCCTTGGTTTCCTCCTGAAGCGCCTCAGCTCTGGATGACTCTAGGAAACATTTTGCTCTCTGTGCTGGGAAAATTCTAGCCAAAGTGGTGTGTTTTGTGTGATGGGGATGCTGCTGAGAATTACGACGTTTCTTTGTGCTTGGAGAAGGTGGTGAGTGACTGGTGCGGATGCAGCGGATCTCTGGCAGAATTACAGCACTTACTCTTCTGAGTAGAGGATGGATTTTCAAATAATTTGCAAATAAATTGGATAATTTGCCTAAGTTAGAAGTACTTTGGAAAATACGTCCTTCGTCCTTTGACAAATTTAGCAGCAGTCTTCAGACTTTTGGCTTCTCATGAATGCACCAGAGGAAATGTGTAGATGTTTCTCCAGTCTTCCCTTAGAGGCAAAGTATTTTGCACATACTGCATTCAAAGAACGGTAGGTGAGTCCCTCTCCTGCCATTGAGCACTGAAACTTTGTCAGCCTTTGGGAAAGGAAAAGGCAGTAACATCGGTCCCAGAGATTGTGCCATTTCATAATGGATGGAGCTCCCTCCTGGGAGAAAAGGGGTCATGAGTTGGCACAGTTCACCCACCCATTAGAGAAGAGGAAGGTGGAAGCATGTGTCTGCTCTGAAATGGGGTATTTGCTGGGGACTTAGTGCAACTGAAAACATGGGGAGCTGACATCTCTTTTGGAAAAGCACAAGGGCTGTGGAAGGAGCAGGAAGATGGGCTGGGTGGGGGCACAAGAGGTGTGGGGAGAGGATGTGGGCAGGAGGATGATGTAGGGCATGTGAGGGGACATAAGCTGCAGAAGCAGCGGGGAGGTCTGTGGGGCGTGCTGAGTTACCTGCTTCAGGAGCTCTGCTTTGTGAAACCAGCTTAGCTTCACGGCATCCCTGCAAGAAAGCCAAAGCTTACAAATGAGCATGCTCCTGAAAGACCAGAAATGTAAACACAGCCAGTATTCTCCAGATTTAAGTCATTATGTTTCCTGCATATAACAGCGTTCTTTCTGCATTTCACAGTCATTGTACAAAGGACACCCACAAGAAAGCTGGAGAGGGACTTTTTACAAGGGCATGTAGTGATAGAACGAGGGGTAATGGCTTCAAACTGAAAGAGGGGAGATTTAGATTAGATATTAGGAAGAAATTTTTCACTCTGAGGGTGATGAGGCACTGGAACAGGTTGCCCAGGGAGGTTGTGGAGGTCCCATCCCTGGAAGTGTTCAAGGACAGGTTGGATGAGGCTTTAAGCAACCAGGTCTAGTGGGAGGTGTTCCTGCCCATGGCAGTGGGGTTGGAACTAGATGATCTTTAAAGTCCCTTCCAACCCGAATCATTCTACGATCCTGGCTGCCTCACCTATGATTCTGTGAAATCTGACATTTTCCACCTGGGCAAAAGAGGAAAGTCCTCAGACGGATACATACAGTAACGCTAAATGCATCCACTGATGCATAGTTAAAAAAAGAATACCCAAATACCCAAGTTGCACATGATGCCATCCTCCTTTCCCCAACTCCTGCCATTATAATATGAAGAAGTGCAAAGATGGAATAAAACATTTAAAAAATCACAAAGTCACAGTTAAGGCATCTCCAAATCCCTCTGCCCAGTGCTGATAGCATCAGAAAAAATAAAAAAGGGTTAACTAGATTATATTTTGGAAATCAGGCTCATCTAGTGCTGGACTGAAAACTTAGTTGAAATGTCATAGTTATATGATTACTCCTCAGTGTCACTAAGGGGCAGAGTTAAGGTTTGTCTCAGCCTACCTAATATACAACTCCTTACTCTGAATAAGTCTGGGTTTTTTTTCTAAATTCAACAATTATTTGTGTTTCAGGATTTGCAACATTTTGTTTTGGCATAATCAAAACATGCCAATGATGTACTTTTCCTTAAATACAAATGCTCTACCATATCCCCCTCATTGTCATAGGTCTTTTGGTTTTCCTCTGTAGAGTAGAAAAAAAGGAGCCTAAATCTGTGGTTAGGAAGTTAATTAAGATTATATACATCATTTTCACACCTGTTAAGGTTTCTTTAGCTCAAATTCCCTCCCACACAGGGGCAGTGGTTGGCAAAGCAGCCCCAAAGCTCTTGCTCTTCTTGCTCTCAGTCATGGTTCTCCCCGGGTATGGGTGGATGGACTAGAGAGGTGCTGGCAGGTGGAGATATGTCCTCGTGCCTCTCATTTATGGATGCACATGCACATGCACGTGTATTTGTCTGCACGACAGTGTAAATGAAAAAGCCTTGTTAACCTTTCCATCTCCCATCTTCTACTTGGGAACTGCTGCTGTTATGTGAGCACACGTAAGGAAACACGTGGGGGGAAAATGGGATGAACTGCCTGAAAGCTGTCTAGATTTAAATGGGGACACTATATGGGGAACCAGTCCCCTTGGGCTTTAGTAGCCCTTGGTGTGAAATGGCGGGTTCAGCCCAGTAAGACCCTGATCTCCTCACATGCACGGTCCTTGCCTCTGCATGTAAACGATGAGTGCAATCCCAGTGCTTGCTGGGGTACATCAGCCCTGCGGTGATGTGGGGATGTGGGAGCTGGATACAGCCCCGTGGCTGTCCCCAACACCCAGGTTTCCCCTCCCACTGCTGCCCCTGCAGACTGCAACAAATCCCACCGTGCTGTCCCACCTCATTTCCTCTGAGGAAAGAAGACACTCAGCTTCTTTTTGGTGGCATTTCCACTTTGGGCTTGGGGCAGTGGGTCTTGAGGCTGCACTCAGGCGGGGAGGTGGGTGGTGTGTGTCTAGGGCAGGGAGACAGGACCCCACATCCCTGCTCTTTTCGTGTTGGAGCTGACTTCCCAAGAAGGCAAAGTGCTGACCACAGATCTTCTCTTCCTCCTCCTCCTTCGCTCGCTCTGCAGCAGTAATGCACATGTGCTTTGTCCATAAATATATTATTTTGTGTTCCTGCCAGCCCAGACTAATAGGGCTAATGTTTCCTGAGGAGCAGCCCAAAGCTACATTAGCCGCAGATGTTTGATTGATTTAAAACAAAGAGCCCGACCGCCAAACTGCTCCATATGGTTTCTCTTCCTGTCACTTTGCCTGCAGGGTTATCTCTGAAATGCAATTAAGGTGCTTAAAAGTACATTTTCAGGAAGATGCAGAATTGATGAGGGTGGGTTTGCCGATGGGTGCCTCCAAATTGTTAGAGCAAGAGCGAGGAAAGTCATGCCCTACCCTTAGCAGCTGTACATATGGTTTTTCCACTTACATGAGGATCTTAAAGAGGAGGGCAGGCCAAAATACGCCCCCATTGTAAAGACTTTGCTGTAGATGTAGTTTGCCAGTACTCATGTCTCCTGATATTCTGCTCATTTATTATTGAAGTCAAACATTTCTCTAATTAGATATTTACTTGGGAACTTAAGTGCTGCAGAGATTTCATTTGACCCCACCTCTCTCCCTGCTCCCGCTACCTGGGCACTGGAGACAAAACCCTTCACTTGTGTAACCCTGTTGAAGACCCGGCGACATTGCTGAGGATTGAGCCAGGCTCTGCGTGGTCATTTGCCGTGAGGAGGACGTCAGTCCTGCCTGAGCACCAGGAGACTGACACCATGCCCAAGGACACCTTCGCAGCCACTGCAGACCTGGTGTGACAAGCCTGGCTGCTGACACCTTCCCCTGGTCACCCATGGGGCTGAGACCCCAACGCCATCCAACTCCCACCAGGACCACAGCCTCGTATGCCCTGGGAGCGCTGAGGCCAGCAAAGGAAAGTTACAGCCTCTTTGGTTTTAATGCACAGAGTAGGTGTTTGTAGCCAGCATTGTGCTCAGGTGGCCAAGAAGGCCAACAGCATCCTGGCCTGTATCAGAAATAGTGCGGCCAGCAGGACTAGGGAGGTGATTGTCCCACTGTACTCGGCACTGGTGAGGCCCCATCTCAAATACTGTGTTCAGTTTTGGGCCCTTCACTGCAAGGAAGACATTGAGGTTCTGGAATGTGTCCAGAGAAGGGCAACAAAGCCAGTGAAGGGTCTAGAGCACAAGTTTTATGAGAAGTGGCTGAGGGAACTGGGATCATTTAGTCTGGAGAAAAGGAGGCTGAGGGGAGACCTTATTGCTCTCTACAACTACCTGAAAGGAGGTTGTAGTGAGGCAGGGGTTGGTCTCTTCTCCCAAGTAACAAGCGATATGACAAGAGGAAATGGCCTCTCGTTGCACCAGGGAAGGTTTAGGATGGATATTAGGAAAAATTTCTTCACGGAAAGGGTTATCAAACATTCGAACAGGCTGCCCAGGGAAATGGTTGAATCACCATCCCTGGAGGTATTTAAAAGACGGGGAGATGTGGTGCTTGGGGACATGGTTTAGTGGTGGTTTTGGCAGTGCTTGGTTAATGGTTGGACTCAATGATCTTAAAGGTCCCTTCCAACCTAGACGATTCTATGATTCTACGGTTCTATGAAAAAAGTGCGCTTCTGTATGCCATCCCTCCATCTTCTCCTTAGTTCAGCTGACACAGGCAAGCGGTGGCCCCTTACACCACGTTTTTAAAAAAACTGAAATACTCCTGAAAACATGATTTTTTTAATCTTCTTCCATGAAAATTCCTAAAATAGGTGCCTGACATCTGGCATCTTAATCTACGTATTAGTGGGTAAGGAAAGGAGAGTGGGATGAGCCACCTGCGGTGACCTGAGGGACAGCCAGGTCCTCTCTCTGGACCACCAACAAAAAAATATCCTGGGATTTGAGCAGGCAATCCCAAGCCTTCTTGCAGAATTAACTTCATATTAGGGAAAACAGAAATAATTACATTGCAACAGGTCTGAAGATTCATGGCAGCAGTACATGCTGTAAATATACAGCAGCACAGGATAATTATCTGGTGCTCAACTGTCTTCAAACTAGACCTCTGTTAACCTTGTCCTTACCTCTTTCAGAATTAAAATCCTAAGGTAATTCATCATAGAAATTCTTGGTAACTTCACGTATAATTGCTGAGTAGCTTTCAAGCACATGTAATTACCATGCCCGATTAATCTCATCATGAGTCTTAAAACCAGGTTGTTTAATGGGCCTTAGATCTAAATAAACTCTAGTGTATATATATACATATATATGCATGCGTGCGAGCCTGTTTGTATTGGAGACAAGAAGAGCAACCCTCTGAAATGCATCTTTCTCTGTAGCCTGCTTTAATCCCTAATTAGGCATTTGTGGAAATATTACCCTGGCTACTGCATAGTCCTTAAAGCCACATGCATGATGAACATTATCCAGATCTCCATAACCATTTAAAGTGAAGTTTTTCACAGGAAACTGATTGTACAAACAACACCATATTGCACCGTGTTTATTTTCTTTCAAGGGCTTCCAGAGCAAATGTTCTTCAGCTCCAAACAAGAGGAGAAGCTTGCTTTTTTTTCTGCCCATGCTGCAAAATCAACCTGAGATCTGAAACCTCAGCTGTTTTCTTCTCTTGGCTTTTATACCCCCTCAGGGAAGGGAAACACGGATTAGAAGAGCCTACCCAGTCGCTACCCTGGAAGATCAAGCAAATGAACTTAGCCACTTTCTGATTCATCCCTATGTCACTGATCATCAGTAATAAAACAGTGGAAAGGCTCAGCCCTTACCATGTTAATAGGTTAAACAAGGTGTGTGAGCCCCAGTAAGTGCAAAAGCACTGGGCCCCGCACCTTCATGGCAATCACATCTTCAACAACTCGTGTGAAACTACCTGCTGTGCCCACAACTTCATGCTTGAGCAGTGAGAGCAGAGACCTATTTCAGCTTGTGACTGCTGGCGAGTGGGAGAGGGGACCTTGCCTCCTTGTGTGCACAGGAAACGGGGAGAGCGTCATGGAGGGTTTGGTCCCTCTGAGGATGGGTGCAAAGTGTATTGCCAGGCTGAAGGACTTTCCCAGTGCCCTCAGCAGTGCTGCATGGGAGGTTCATTGATGGGAGGCTCCACCCCATCTGTGGATGCAGACCCACTCCCTGCACAGCCAGGCCCACCATGGTGGCAGACCAAACGCGTGGGCAGGCTCTCGAGTGGCAACATCCACCCACAATTGTTGTTCCCACAGGGCAAGGTCATTACCAGGGCCACTGCAGGACCAGCCTCTTAGTGCTAATAACGACATGGCCGTTATAAACTACTTGATGATAACACTCAACACGCAGTTCATGAATCAAGAGAAGTTTTGTCTGAAAAGTTCTTTATTTGGTCACTGTTACATTAATAGCACAGAGATTAAGAACCTAAGGCCTGCGGTGCTTGGGGAAGGCGTTAGAATAACATGATGGGTAACTGTAGTCATCCAATGCGACACTGATTTCCCCCCCAACATTTTGCCACAGCCATACTCTGAAGACATTCCTCTGAACCGGAGACACCCACAGGGACCCAAACACATGACTCAGAAATCTCAAAGCAAGAAAAGCATTACTGGTCTGTGGTCCTCAGAACTAAGCAAGTCCTTCAAGCTTTGAATGCATTTTATAGAAATCAGTCTAAAACAACTTGCTAAAATGGACAGGGAGCAAGATTCACTTTATGAAATTTGAGAAAAATGTCTGAAGACTTCTAGAAAGAGAAAGATGATATTTTTTTCTCCTGCTTTCTGCAGCTTCACATGTCCATACAAGGTTAAATCTGCAATTTCCTGCTGTTTCTCCGTTCTTCTGAAAAACGCCCTTTAAAGAGAAGTGCCAGGAACATTGCCAAGCAGGCAAACGTAGTACGAGGCATTATTTGCAATGCACCTCCCCAGCCCTTGCAGATAGCTTCGTCCCCTGCCTTCTCGCCCTTGCAGACATTGAGACCTGTCCTTGAATGCTACTGCCCTCAGTGCCTGCTGTGCCTCGTGCCAGGATCCCTGGTCTCTGGGACAGCTCTGTTGCCTTCTCTGTACAGGGATAAACCCTGGTCCTCCCCTACATCCATATCTCCAGGAAAGGGTTGCAGAAAACTCTGCGCGAGCATCTCCTTCCCGTCCAGAGGAGAGGATGCGGCCCTGGGACCAGATTGCTGTGAGCAGCAGAAAATGTGGACATGGTGGGAGGCTTGTTAATAGGAAATAGCCGTGGCACTGAGCCACTGCCCGCTTTGGACCCTTCTCTGATTCCTCTCTAAGCTACAGCAAATTCAGCTGGTTCTCAGAGCTACGCTTTATCTCCCCTCTGGGAGGTTTCTGGGTCAGCTGTATTAAAATGCATTTATTCTTAAGGGGGTCAGTAATCTGACACAATAGTGATGTACGAGTGAATGGGGAGAATACATAAATTTGTAACAACGCAGAAAGAAGAATCCCAGAGTTTTGCTATCTGTAAAAACGGAGCATGGGATCTGTCACTTCATGTCACGACAGCCAAATTAAACAAACGCAAGCTGACAGGAGGAAAAGAAACAAAGGACTTCTATCCAATTATTTCCAGAAGAATATTAAATTATGGGGGCACTTGCTTTTGTGTTAGCAAATAAGTATATAAATGGACGTAAAGTCCTTCATATTCTGAAAGTTGGGTTTATCTGCATAGGAGAAATGGATGCTGTGGACACTCGCTCCTGAAAGGGAAACAGAGGACAGATGGCACCTTTACCAGAGGCTGTAGGCTGACACGTGTGGATTGCATGCCCAGGAATGGTGTTTCTACGGTGGTTGAGATGAGGGAAGGGGCAGTGAGAACACCTAGGCATCTCATTTTGGGGCCCTCCGTCACCCCTGCTGAGGCAACAACTTCAGGGTATTACAAGAGACGGAGATGCTTTTGCAAGCAATAGCTCAAACTCTCTTTTTGTAGCACGCAGCCTTGACTTTGGTGACCAGGAGCACAAAGAAAAGAAGTCCACTTCCTGCATTTGGAAGTGTCAAGAAGATGATGCGTATGGCTAAGCCCTAATATATTGGGGGCAAGTGGAGCTGCTGGTGCTGCCATGTGCCACCGTGGAGGAGGGACTCTGAGCATCACTGATGCAGCTGCAACGGCCCGGGGCTTTCTGCATCAGAGGCCTGAGAGGCACAGGGAAGAGATGGCTTGTTACCACGCAGCATTGTTGGGTGCCAGCGGGACGCACAGCCTGATGGCCAGCCATGAGGAAGGACCGGGAAGGAGGCATGGATGACTGCATCACTTGTCTGTAAAACACAGTAATGGTGGCTCCACCTGTACGTGGAGCAGGAGGTGTCTCCCCTACAAGCAGGACACACAGGGTACTACACAGATAGTTCAATGGAAGAAAAGGTTGACCCTATCATACTTGCCGTGTGCCTTGACCTCTCTGGCAGGAGGCTCCAGGCCCTTCTGCCAAGCACTGAGTAGGGTTGGGTGTAGGGTGGGTTGGAGGTGGCAAATCATGGATGGCCAGACTGCAAGGACCAAGCGTCTTGTGCTGCCTTCAGCATCAGAAAACGAGGACCAGTGTACACAAATGGGAACTTTGTTTAAAGCAGGTTGCTCAGGGATGCGAGCAAACATAGAGTCGGCAGCACGGAACAGATAAACATTGCACTCCTTGAGACCGATCAGCCACAGAGAATATTTCCTGCTAGAACAAATAGGGGTGTGAGATGTTTGCAAAGAGTACAGCAAAGGACAGAAGAAAGCCAAATTTAAGCTGTGTGAAAGTCCAGCTTGACCCTAAGAAAAGGTGAGCGTGGACCTGCAACTTCTTGATGGTCATAAGATCAAAGTGGTCTGTTTGACCAAATCTGTGAAATGTGGACTATGCAAAAGCTCCCCTCATTAGGAATATGGTTAGAAAAGACAAATCCTGGCAATCTCTGGTGTATCTGATGCACTGCGCACAGGCAAGTGGTCAGAGCAGGCTGCAGCAGGACTGAAATGCGTCACGGTGAAACGGGAATGTGAGTCAAAGACACTTTCCCCTGGGTGCGCACAAGGAAGAGGAAGGTGAAAGTGTCAGGAAAAATCAAGACGCTCATGAGAGAGACAAAACAGATACTGAAAGACAGCTGTGAACAGTGACGGACAATGACCATGTGCTTTCCCAGGGCGCAGGTAGCTGCCCACTGCCACAGACCAGGGACCCGCTTGTGTAACCCATGAAGGCATCCAGCAGGAGGTGGCCCCATCCTGGTTTGCACAGACAAGCCTTGGGAGCCCCAGGGTGAAGGTCAGTACCCAGGACCCAGGAGATCCATGACAGCACAGGGGTGCAACCCCCGTGCACAGAGTACTGAGGTGAGGTGTGTGCCCGGGGGAGCAGGACAACGCTGCCACAGCTTTTTAGCCACCTCCATCTCCTCCAGCAGTAAGCAAGGGAGGCAAAACTTAGAGATGGGGGGGGGGGGGCGGGGGGATCAAAGCCCCCATATCCCACTCTCCTCCAGGACATCCTGGCTGATGCTTCTCCAGCTGTTTTGTAGCTGTTGCAGGTGCGGTGGTAGGTCCCAGCCAAAGGGGACCTTTCACTGGCCTCCGCAGCCATGCCTCCTGTGCAGGCGATGGGTAGACGGTGAAGGAGCAGCTCTGACCCTTCCCTGGCAAATCTGGTAGGGCAGCGGCTCCGGCAGCATGGGGACCTGACTGGTGAGAGATGTCAGGGCAGGAGCTGCTTGCGTTAGACCTCTGCACAGCAGCAGCCTTGGCCAAATGTTATTTATAAATTTTTCTGTCATGTTACCTCTGCCTGTGCAATTCCAGGTGTGTCCCTGTTTAAGGAGAAGCTGCAGAGAGATGCTTTGGATCACAGACTGGTATGACCAGACCCTTATATCATTGAAGATTGAGGCAGGGAGGGGAGAAAAAGAGAGAAGGCCAAATTCCCTTGTCGCATACCCTGCTGTAAGTCCAGAGTAATTACATTAAGTGTAATGAGCCTCCACACTTCCTTCCCCACTCCCACTTGGGAGCAGTCATTTGCTGCTGGCCAAGTCCTGCAGCAAACGATGCTCCTACCTACCGAGTTGGCAAAAGTCTCCTGGCCAGGGGACCGCAGAGAGGAGCAAAAGCTGCTGTTCTGCCCTGCCCTGCTCTCTCCTCCTCGTCTTCCTTCTCCTCATCCAGAGAGAGAAACAACACTGCCCGTCTACTAAGGCATTTAGCAATCCAACCTCAATTTTAACTACACTCGGATTTTACATGCCTCTTGCTGGTGCTGCCAGTCCCAGTTCCTACACCGATACACCACTGTGCACCATTTTCCTCTCCACCTATCTGAAGGAGATTCTTACCTGAAGAAACAGCTCAGTAGGTGCTTCAGGATGATGCCAGCAGCTCTCCTGCAGACTGGTGGTGGCCAGCACTCAGCTCTCCTGCACGACGAGCCAGGGAAGAGGGAAAGCCGGGGAAAGAGAGGCTCTGGTTCTGCTGAGAGGAGCTGGTGAAACAAAGAGGTGCAAGAGCAAGGAGCAGAGCAGCCCGACCTCCCTGAGGCCAGGAGTAAATGTGCAGTGCTTCAGGCACCCCTCAGTTTTCTAGACCCCAGTCCAAGACTCTCCTGCTGGTCCAGCATAGCCCACTGCCGCCCACATGGAGAGATGTTGGGTACCACAAAAGCATCCTGCCAGCCGGGCAAGTCTGCTCCAGGCATGGGCAGAGAAGGCCATAACCAGCAGATAGAAGTGTCTAACCCTCCTGCTTTGCACCCTGTAGGTCTGATCCCTGTGGGGTTGATCACCCACAACCCCTCATCGCCCAGGGGGTCCTTGGAGGTGCTCCCCTCAGCCGGGGAGCCTGCTCCAGGGAGCTGTGGTGCTATATACATAATAACTGCACATTCCCATATATTAAATTGAGGACCTGGAAGAGATGACAGCAAGGGCCCTATGGCAGTGATGAGTAGCTGTATTTAAGCCTATCAGTTTCACCAGAGGAAGTTTCAGGACCTTGGCATAAGAGCACATCTGCCTTCAGCTCTTGGGCGTCCTCTCTGCTTTCCTTCCCCATGCAGCGAAACATTTTCAGGCACGTAAATCAAGTCTTTTGTGCTCAATCCCACTGTGCATTTAAAACATCGAGGTTGGGATGCATCCATGCTCGTCACAAAGCAAAAAGAGGAGATGTGATTCCCCCCAGGAGTGGCGCTTTGGGAAGAAAATCCTCCAGAAAAAAACAGCCCGCGCTCTGCTTTCTTCTGATGGTGCGGGCTGATTCATGCTGTCTGTAATTGTAATCAAAGTTAATTTAATCCTAGTGTGGAGGTTGCTGAGCAACTGAAGACATTTATCCAGAGGAGACAGGGACTGTAATCACGTCACCTCGAGTAAAGTTGGGAGGGCAGCCATGTAATCCTGGTAATGCCCGGGGCAGAGAGCTGCAGGTCATGGGAAAGCACTGGTATTTGTGGTATGGAAGCCAAGGGGAAAGCTCTAGGGTTGTGCCAAAACTGTGCTTTCTACCCTCATTCATCAAGATCGGCTCAGATTGGGGATAGGGCCCTGTATGAATGCGGTACATGAAAGCACAACTTCTCAGAGGACAAGTAATGAGTGCCTGCCCGCACGTGTTGCTGTAAGATAAAATGAGGTGCAACGCCAGGAAAATGGTCAGTCAAGTTGGTTCGTGTCACAAGTGGCCCCATGATGCCTCCTTTGCTCTGAAATCCCAGTGTTTCCTCACTTTCCAAGGAGCTACGAGCCCTCCCTCTCAAAACTGGGAACACTGGGCTGTGCCATCCCTACCAGCACCAGGGCTCGCGGCTGAGCATCCTCAGCATCAGTAGCCGGTGGCCAGAGCCTGAGGGAGCTGCCTGGGGCAGAGGCAGAGCAGCCTCCCCGCTGCCAGAAGAGGTGAGAGGTGGGATGCTCCGGCACTACCGGTGAAGCTCCTCTGCGCTCGCTAAGAGCTGGACTCGCTCGGCACCTGCTGTGCCATCATCAGGGCCATTTGCCAGTGATGAGGAGATTTCGTGAGGGCCGCCTCGGTGGGCACCTGCTGCTGCTGTGGGGAGGGCGGCTGCCGGAGGCGGCGGGGCCGGCCTGATTAAGTGCTTCGGCAGGGAAAGAAACCTGCTGGGGAGGAGGGGTCCTGCCATCAGTGCCTCAGCAATCAAGGAGAAATTTTCCTCTGCTTTTTTTTTTTTTTTTTTTTAATTCTTATATTCTCCAAAATCAAAGCGCTTTCGGGGAATTTAAAGGCCTGTGGGTGCACCAAGGGCAGGAGGAGGGGGCTAGCCTGCCAGGGAGAGGGACCAGAGCCTGGTGACATCCCAAGCATGCCAAGTGGCTCCTCACCCTGGCTGCTTCCTCCTGTCAGACCCCTTCCAACATGGCATTTTTGGGGAAAAGTAGATGCCACAGAGCAGCCGGAGTCCAGCTCCTGCTGCGCTGGCAGTTGCAGAGGAAAAAGGGAATTATTTTGTCTTTTTAAACAGGCATGTCATGTTCCTAGCTGAGAGGAGGAGCAGCTTGATGACTTAGGAGGAGATCATGGCTTTTCAAAGCAGAGCTGTGCTTCGATATGTCAAAGTGACCAAAAAGTTGGCTGGATGGCAGGAAAAAAAAAAAAGGCAGTGCACCAAGCAGCAGCATGAACCAGCGATGGCTCAACACAGCAGAGGCAGGTGAAGCCTAGGTTCAAGCAGATTTCCCAAACACCAGCTTTTCAAAACCAAAAAACAGGCATTGGAATTTATTTCGCTTTTTTCCTTGGATTGAAAAGTTTACTACATTTTCCATAATTTTGCTCTTCTTCCCTGGTGTGTTGTGCCTCAAATGGGCAAAGCTGGGTCATTTGTTTCCATCTCCACCTCCTTCCTCCCACACCGTTCAGGGGGGTAAAGGCAGTAAGCGCACCACACATTGGGTATTTCCCTGCCCACCACTCACACCAGCACCCTCCAAAATGTGCCCAGCCCAGGTGGATGTGGCTCTACCCTGTGGCAGGTGACTTCGCTTCTGCTTGCCACCCAGGGTGTTGGCCGGTCTCCACTGCTCGCTTGCTTTGCTTCAGCTACTTGGTGGTCACGGCAAAATCAAGAGTTTCCCTCCCCTGGGGAGCATCAGTGATGCTGTGAGGATCTCCGCTCCTGCGCTAAGCCATCCAGGAGAAATGCTCAGTGTGGAGCTCCTCCCTGGGAAACTGCAGAAGGGAGGGAAGGGTAGGGCAGTACCAAGATGTGATTGTCAAAAAAAAAAAGGGGGGGGGGGGAGGGGGGAGGGGGAAGAAAACACAAACAAAATAAAATTTCCTGAGAAATTTTCATTTGGGGGAAAAGGAACTGTGCCATTTTTAATCAAGATGCAGTTTTGATTGAGTCTCACACTTCTTGGGTTGCCTGAGCTTTACTTTGACACCCTGGTTTTGGTCAGTTCTCATGCTGATGGTTCCAAACATGAGATGTTTTGGAGGGGCACCTTAAAGGAAACAGAGGGATGAAGAAATACAAATGACTTCATGAAACCCAACCATGGAAGCAAAAATACCCACTGATGCACAATCCTGCATGGCACTGCTGCCCTTTGGTCTGCAGGAAAGCCCTTCTGAAGCCCCACCAGCTTTCTGCAGTCTGTTTCAGCAGGCGGTGCTCAGAGCTGGGGGGGGGGAGGGAGGTAATCCATTCCTGCAAGTTTGAAGACTCACATATGACCTGCCTGTACCTCGTGAGTAAGATCTTCCCCAGGCGGCTGAGAGTACAAGACCTACAAGAATTCCACCCAGGTGGCAGGCTGGGTGTCAGGATCTAACCACGCAGCTCGTCTTAGACCTCTTCGGCGCTGTGTTGCTTAACACGGACAGATGTGAACCAGCCAAAGGGTTCCCCTTCTCATAAGGAGATTCAAAGCCTGTTCCCACCTCAAGCTTACATTTATTCCCATGTTACAGGCTTTCTTTCTGGGTTTTTTTTTTCACTGTAAAGGAAATATTAATTTCATGCTTGGCTTGGTTCTCAAGCAGGAGCCTTCTCCCTCCTGCATCCCGATGTGGCTTTTTTCTCTGCGTTGGGAGCCGCTGAACGATTACCTGCCTTTCCCTCTCCCTGTGGCGGAGGGGACAGGCTGTAGGCAGTGGGGTTTCGTGGCCACCACGGAGCTGTTTAGCACCAGCACAGAGGTAGCAACCCACCTCCACCTTCAAACCTGACCCCATGTTTTGACTGGTGACATCCCCATGCTGGAGCCCCACTGCCACACACTGCATTTTGGAGAAATGCAGCATGTCTCAGCTTTACTTTGAACACTGTTTCCCATAGTAGAATCCAAACTATTATTTAATGGTGCTAAAATCTGATTGCATTATTTACCTTTTTTTTATTCCTGAACACTTACCTCAAAATCTTCAAATATCTAATGTGCTTACAGAGCCTTGGATGGACCATTTGCAAAAATAAATCGATGTAGTATGTATGCCCGGAAAAATATCATATTTTCTTAATTTTTCTGAGTGGTATTTGTTCCTAACACCTTTATAGCCCTCTGGTTTTCTGAAATTTCTTTCTTTAAGTAAGTAAGTACAGAGACAGCAAATGCAGAAGCAGCAGTTTCGGTGGCTGGCTAGGCTACTGAAGATTTATGCTGACATACATGCTGTGCCTATGGCTGAATTAATAGTGCCACTGAAGCATTTGTATTTACTGCTTTTTTTCACTAGGACTTTAGAAATGGAAACACAGCAGCACCTGCACACAGGGTGTATGGATGGAATGTGCATGGAGTTCTCCTGCAATTTTTACTTATTCTCCAAAATAAGACATTGTTCAGGTTACTGGTCCAGAAATGTCATCCAACTTCCCCATGTTTCTCTCCTACGTAGGTGAGGATTTGTCTGTTTGTGGAACTGGTCTTCAGACCAGTTTTATGCCAAGATATTTTCATTGACTTCAATAAAGTTTATCTTCATTCATATCAATGTAGCTGAGAGCAGAATCTAGCCCAGAATAAGGAACTTCCTAGTTCTTGTAAGCAAGTATTTTTGCTCACTTGTTATTTTAAGAAAAACTAAACCAGAAATATTTTCTTCCATTAAAAAAAAACAAAACAAACAACCAACAACAACAACAAAAAAAACCCAAACCAAACCACCTCCATAATTCAGTATCCAGAACTCAGCTTCCCACACAGCAACATGAACCACTCGGAGATGTCAAGCAGTCTGTTCATTGCTCAGATTGTATTTTGATGCTGCCCAGAGTTCCCAGGTAAGAAAGTACGCTCCATCATTTATAGCCATGAACCATGGCAAAAGACCAGTGCTTTAAAGGGAAAAGAAGGAAGGAAAGAAGAGATGTAGGTTGTTAAGTGAAGGTGGGGAGCAAAACAGATGAAATTGATAAAGTGGAAAGCTATATTATTCACTCCAAGGCTCCATTTAGTCCCTCTGCCCTGGTAGTTTCAGCAAAGTGAAACTCTTGCTAGAATCAATACTGCTATCATTTCACAAAATTACAGTGGTTTGAACAGAAAACTAGTCATAAATCTACTTCATGCATGGACAGCTGGAGGAAATATTTCTTGATTCGAAGACTTGGGTACTTCAGACCTGGTAAAGAGGAATTTGGCTGTCCAAGAATCCACATTTACTGCATTACTTGGAAATAGAGGCTGGTGTTGCATATTCAAACAAGGTATGCATCAAAATAGCAATGTGGAAAAGGGCAGCACCTCCATTTTAATCAGATGAGGAAAAAGTGGGTTTGATTTCAGTGAAACTTGGGTGTTTTGGAGATGGTCCCACTCTCTGATGCTCACTAGGCATCCCTTCAGACTAGGTTAAGAACGTATCCTTGTTGCTTGTTTTCATAGACCTAGCCTAGATACCGTAGATTTCGAGGGTTTTTTAAAGTAATTTTCAGCTTAGTGACTTAATAGTCATATTTATGGAGCTTTTCAAGTCATGGCCACTGGAAGATGTCCAGCCCTCAACTTCCAGAGAAAGGGACTGGACTTGGAGACTGCCCTCATCTTCAGTTTTTCGGGAGCACATCCTTGAAGATCCTTCAAAGAAAAGCACGAAAAGCACAGCTGCTGCCCATCTTGGGAAGGTATCGCTATGCTCATCTGTGTTTTCTTGAATACCTCTGAAACTAGTATTTTCTTGTAGTTCTTGTTTTCTAACAAAGATATATCAGGTAGCAAGAAATTATCTCTGGAGATGCTGGAAGCTTCACAGGTATAACACACAGCAGAAAAGAAGTAAGGAGGGATAGTGTCTCCACGTCCCTTTCCTTGCTCTCAGCAGAATAAATGTCAGCCGCAGCTCCATGGCCAGAGTTGGTCAGGCAATGAGTTAAGCCTGAAGGACTCTTAGACATCTCCGTTGCTGCCGGGTCCCGTTTCCTCTTTCCCCAAGTGGCAGAGAGGGGTGGCATCGGGCCGGGGCTGCCAGGCAACGCTGGGAAGGCTGCAGTGATGAGGCAGCCCTGCTTGTGAAACCATCCCCAAATCCTGAAAACATCCCTATTTTCTAAAATACAGCTGGTATCACAGCTCTGTCTTGAAGCAACAGACTTTTGGGTGTGTTCAACTTTGCTCAGCTCTGCTTGCAGTGAAAAGGCCGGTTCACTGCCATCTCAAATCAGTGCTGCCAAATTGAGGAAGCGGAAGTTTACTATTTGCTAATTTGTTATTGTATCTGAGGTAACTCTGTGCTTGTTTTCTCTCCTCTAAGGTACTTGTGAAACACACATTTGTGCAATATCTAAGCACCATTTAGCTATAATTATTTTTAATGGTTTCCCATATCTTGTGCGTTTAGTGCACCGGAATTTTCTTTTAATTTTGACAGATATTTCTGGAAATTGCTTAGTTACATTTGAATTCGTTAAAGAGAGCAATCATAATTATTTGATAAATAGCATCATTAAATCCATTACACAATAAAATATTGCAAATACGAGCACAAGTAAATATTTGCAAGAGTATTCACACTGGATTTCCTCTCCTGGCATTTTGAAAAGCTCTTTTATTGTCTCACAACAGAATTGCCAAGTAGCTACAAATGTTCATGCATCATCTGCAAACAAGAGAGAAAGAAGGCTGCTGTTTAATAAAATTTAATTCATCCAATCAGGGAAGGGAGGGAATAACATATGATGTAAATGGCCAATTAGATGGCATGTGCTCCGACAGCTAACACCAGCCAATTTGCTAACAAGACACAAATAATAATCTGTAATCAAAAATAATTCAAGCGACTGAGCCTAACAGACACATTTACTCTGACCATGACCTGTTCCTTATTTCACTGACATGAAAAAGTGGGCTGAGGGTGTTGGGTGAGTTACTCATTGTGAACGGCTTGGTTGGCTCTGTTTCCAGATGTTTAGAAATTCAGAGAGCAACAGGGCAGGCTGGGAAGTGCCCCAGGAGAGGCAGGGTGTCTCCAGGCAAAGAGGGGAAGGACCCCTGCCTGAGAGGCTTGGGATCGTATGGAGAGGACCTCATGGGACCACTGCTGGCGTTCATCCTCACCTCCAGAGTGCTCTTCTATCGCCAGCTCCCCATTGCACCCTCCAAAAAAGAGGCAGAGAAGTGCCTACACCTCCAAAGAGGGTCCAAGAGTGGTGATAGCCCGGTGGGAACAGCATCTAGTCCCACGTTCAGCTGCCCGCATGTGGTGTCCCTTGCCCCATGGGGTCTGTTGCTGCTGTCATGGGCATGGGCACCCATCAGGAGAGACATCTGGCTGTCCACCAAGTGGGGTGGGAAGGCAGTGACAAGGTTTTACAGCTTATTTCAGCCAAACCGTCACACTTTGGGGCTGAGGTATTAGTAACAGTGAGCAGCCAGGATGCTTCCCTAATGCTTAACAAGTCAAGCTCCACTGCACTGGAACTGAGTCAAGGAGGCAGTAGCCATTTAATTAGACCAAAGCAACTGAAAGCCACTCTGCCATAAATCTTCACTTGCTGCCTTTGAGGCCTCTGGTCCTCTGCGTCTTAATATTAAGTGATATCTCAGTGATGGGAGAGCAGGGAACAAACATGCTTCTGCACGTTGCTCTGACAAAGCAGGACAGCAGGGCTTGTAAGGGGTCAACTTACAGGCCAGGGTAACGATGGGGGTCTCCTCTCCTCCCGATACTCAAGTTTCCTGGGGAGCTACAAGACGATGCTTTCACCAAAAAGAGTCCGTTCCAGACTCAGCTGTCATTTTGTGCACAAGAAGGAGGGAAAACCCCTCTTCCAGTATGTTTGCAAAACCTCTCTGCTGACCTAAACCAGTCCTTTCCATAGGCTGCTCCATCGACACTGCTGCTGGAACAAGCGCTGAAGGAGAAAAATTAAATTTGGATAATAATATACAGCAGTCTGGAACAGCATTGATATCCTGCCTGATAGTAATATGGGATTTCTTTTCCCAGTCTAGGTGAATCCTGTGATTCCTCTGTGCCTGCCAAAGCAATTAGGATAGGAGGATAAGTACTTTGATTAAATTTGGTGCATACTGATGTAAGGACTATCCTCCCCTACCATACCTCATCTGAGGTACATTAAAACAAATGTGCGCACCTAGTTACCTAAAACAGTGAGCAATGGGCATTAATTACTCACAAATTGCAATAAAATTACATCTACTGTACATCAGGAGTGGATCACAGCTAATAACCTCACAGGAGACAGAAAGGACTGACTCCTTCAAGTAAACGGATCCCTGACATGTCTTATCTCCAGCAGCCAAAGGGAGCTCATTTGTTCAGATCCCATGTCTGCAGAGTAATTGTTAAACATTCACCAGTTCACACTGAAACATCGTCCACAAAAAGTAGCCTCATGGCTCACTCCTTACTGCTTCTGAGGGATCCCGGTTCTCCCAGCACTCAGATGAGCTATGGTTCCTATGCTGCTGGCAGCAGCAGGCTGCCCCTTGACATCACTTCCACTCGCACACTGCTTTCCATGCTGTGGAAGAAGTACTAGAGGGATGCGTACCCCATTTCCTTCCAGATTAGGATGTTTTCCTTTGTTGGTCCACCTGGGTCCATCTCTCCCCATGGCTGACACCACCATAGGTATCCCCCAGGGCCGGCTGCTGTGCGGGTCACCTTCCGGCTGTCTCCCAGCTGCCTCCTGGGGAAGCCTTGAGTGGCTGAGCTGGGTAAGGCATCATCTTCAGCAGTATTTGGGACCACTGTCCTGGTTTGAGTGACACAGGACTAATTTCTCTTCTAATGCTTGGGAAAACTGCACTTTTAGAGGACTAGTGTCTGAATTTGTGAAAATATTTACTTTATATCCAGCTATGGTGTGTGGGTTTCAAGGTCTCAGTGTTTTCGAGTTTGCCAGGTGCAGGGATGAAGAGGAGCGGGAACTGAGGACTTGACTCAAGCTGGCCAACAGGATTATTTCATACCATGAACATCACATTCAAGATAAATTAGAAAGTTTTCTGCGAAGTTCTGTCTTCCTTGATGGCTATGATCCAGAGAACTTCTTGCCCTGGTGCCAGACCCCTGAGGCCTCCTTTCCTTTCCTCCCGAAGCCGTAGCACTCGCAGTGTCCGACATTTGCTGTCCACTGCTGGGAGTGCACAGCTTCCTGCTGATATAGTTGGCTGAGTATAATCTTTGTATACTATGTATTGGTATCGGGATCAATATTGGTTCTTTAGTGTTGTTAATGTTAACCATCTAGTCTTATTCTATTAAATCTGTTTATATTTCAACCCCCTGATTTCCTTGTTTTTTCCCAACTCCCCTTCCTGGGTAGTGTCATCACGTGGTAGAATAATTGTCTAAACGACAATAAATTGTTGTGGATTTCTCGAACCATAACAACCACAATCTGTGTTTCCTGGCTTTTTTTGATAAATCAACTTCTTACCTCTGGCCTGCTGACAGACTCCCATCTCTTGGTTGGCTTTGCCAAAATTCTTATTTCCAGCTTTGACCCCAGAGAATATATAAGCGCATTTCAAGCTCTGGGGTCTCTACTGCCTTCCTTTTAATTCCTGTCTTACCACAACAGCAGCCAGACCGTGCCTGGGACACCACAGTTCACAGTGATCCAGCCTGGGAAGAGCACCACCTTCCTCTCCACGACTCACAGATGCTGCAAACTGCAGGCAAGGCAGCTTGAGGGATGGCACACCGTGAGGCTGCAGGCATGGTGTGACTCTGCTGCCCTTGTCCCTGTCCTGCCCTCCTACTACGTGGCACCTCCACTGATACATTATTTTGATGCAGTCAACCTACAACACCCTTTCTTTGGGGCTTTTTTTTTTTTTCCCAAGGTTCCTTTCCTGGGGCCAGCACCCCTCCCACACACGCTTTATTTTTGCTTTGCTCCCAGAGTCATTTCTCTGGATTTTAGGAGCCCCTGAGAGCTTCTATCAACTGAGGACAGGAGGTGTCTTATCATGCACTGCCACAACCTCTGGCACTCACCTACCTCTCAGCTCCTTCCCACAGTATCCTTCCAGCCCACAGAATTTTCCAAGGGCTTGCTCCACCTGCCCTCCTGACCTCAAAGCCCCCCATCTCCCAGTCTTGGCCCCTTCCCCATCCCTCACCCCTTTCCCCACGCCTCTGAGTCCTGCTCACTCCCACTCTCATGCTGACCCATCCATCGTATGGGGAATTATCTCTGCAAGTCACTGAGTCACTGTTTAAATATGATACTAAGTTTTCCTTTCAACCTTTAGCCTGTGTTTTCCTCACCCCATAGAGCATTCAGTAGATACAATGCATTCAGGCTGATATATATATATATATACGTATGTGAAGGAGGTGTATGACATTGCAATGCATAAACCATCACCTCTTGCCATCTCTCTCAGCATTTTTTCCTGCTTGTTCACTGTTGATCTTATATAAAATAATTTGCAATCAGCGTGTGGGTTAAACGATAACCTTTCAAGGCAATCTTGCTTAGGATGACACAGAAAGACCAAGCCCTCTGACGTGGCACAGTCCCTTTTTGAATTCCCGAGGTGATATGCGCCTAATGCCACTATAACCAGCCGTGCAGGGGACATTGCCCTAGTACCTGCTGGAGGCACATGAGGAATTGGGAAAACCAGCCTTGGCTGCCGCTGGAAAAACATAGCTGGAGCATCTGTCCTGCCTGAGACTTTCGCCAGCCCTGGCTGGTGTGGGTCAGCACAGTCCCCAAGCTGCAGTATCATGAAAAAATCAAATACTGCATGAAGGCAGGGAGATGGGGTGAAGCAGCCAGGGGAAGAGCTGCCGAGATCTGGCTCAACGTGCAGGATCACCCCAACCCTCTTGCGAAAGGCAGTAGAGGGGCAGCAGTGGGTGCTGTAGGAGGTTGCAAAGGGTAAGGCACAGAGGCGTAGGGACTCCTTACGCTGCGATGCCTGCTGCTCCTCAATGATTTTACAGCCTTACCCTGCCATAATACGTGGTAAAACCTTTCAGGCACCTGAACAGCCCAGGACTGAGGCCAACTGCGTGGTGCAAACAGACTTTCTGGAGTGACAACTGTTCGGTCCAGCCCCACATTAAAATATCATATGTAAAGCAATGGTGGAGGCAGCCTGCTGGTAAAATCACCAACAAAGACACCGCACCGAAATCTTCAGGGAGAAAGTTATTTTTCTATGGCTCACCCAGTAGAGAGAGCTTTACAGTGACAAATTGTTTTCCCTGCAAATGTCAATACTTAGCCAGACTTTCAAGTGCAGATAGACATTTTGCCAGTTTGTTTATCCAGAGACAGAGAGAGGCAGGGCTCTGTTAGCTCCGACCCAGCAAGGCACTGCTGGGACACCACACCACAGCGTTTTGGATGGCTTCAACCTTCTTGCAATATCAAAATTTAATAGGTCAATAATCGCAGGGGTGCTGGCCAAACCACAGCTCTTGCAAGCACTGTCAGCATTTCCTGGAGGTACAGCAGGAGATGGTCCTTGGAATTTCCCAACAGACAAGACATTTTGAGATGAATTTGGGATGCAACGGCCATCGTATCCAGACCTGTTTTCCTTCAGGCAGGAGGACACCGTCTGGATTTTCTCCTGGCTGTCCCCTCCCCGGTTAGCCCTTTGAAGGAATGGCCCGAGCAGCTGTAGTTACTAATTTTGCCCTGTGTTAGGGCACAAGGCATCCATCCTTTGCCACGAAGTACTATGCAGTCAAAGCACAGCTCCAGCAGGCACGAGTTTTTATTTTTGGTGGTGGCTCTCCCTGGGGGACCTGCAAGCCTCCCTTGCTGTGGCGCAGAAGGTGGTAAACAAGCAGGGAAAGCCTAGGCAAGCAGGTGCTCTTCTCTTGTCTGATGATTTGAAATCGTATAGGCAGCGCTGGCACATATCTGAAGCACAATCGTTATATTTCCATAACTTTATCTGCAGAGGACATAGGAGTTACAATGCAATCAGCGCTATACAGTTTAAAGTGTAGCTGAGATGTATTATAAAGTCAGCTGCAGCAAAGAACATATGGTACAGCTTGTCACCCCACTATAGTATTTCTTCAAAAGACATTTTTCTTACAAAAACTAAGACATTACCAGTCAAATTGTAAGTAACCCATTTCCATTTATAGCGTACAGTCTACCCTCTGAGTCACACACACAATTGGCAATAGCAGCTGCGAGACTTCTAAAAGTTTGGGGGTTTTTTCTTTTCTTTTTATATTCTTCATTCTGAAAATGTTTCTGCTTGCGTGGTGAGTCTTCCCTCCCTGCCGTTGTGAAAGCTAAGCATTGCCTCGGCTGCGCCTTGCCTTGCCCACATGGACATCCATGGTCCAGCTGCTCCTGATGCTCGGTGCTGCCAGCCATGGTTGTGCCTGGAAGAGTCCGTGGGATGGGCCTAAACAGGGGCATGTAATAGATACCTCGCTACCAAGTGCAACTTAGGAAGCATTTCTGCTGTGGCTGGGTTGATTTAGCAGGTAAAGCCCCTCAGAGATTTGGGGTAAATCACCTGAAATCACAAATTATTTACCACTGCTACCGAACCCTTCCTCCCATCGCCTGCATCACCTGGAAGAACAAAGTCTCGCTTTCCTCTCAGGAGCAGAAGTGCTCTCTGTGACGCTTAGCAAGACTTTGGCGCCTCTTGACATGGAATTGCTTTCATTTATAGCATGTTTGGTGTTCGCTCTTATTCCAATGTGTTTTCATTCAGAAGCCACTCTTAAGGACTTCTCTGCAAAGGAAAAAGGTCAAGGTTATTTCCTTGGGGAAGGAAGGCAAGGGGAAGGTCAGAAAATGATTTAAGCAAATAAATAATGCGCTGAATTGTCAGAAAAGTATTGAAGCAGAGCAGATGGGCTGTGTTTGCAAGCTCATTTGCATCACGAATACTTTGCCCAGATTTTACGTAAGCCTTCTCCTTAATACTTTGTTACTTTACAGT
The DNA here is from genome assembly GCA_013397275.1 of Burhinus bistriatus. NCBI lineage: Eukaryota > Metazoa > Chordata > Aves > Charadriiformes > Burhinidae > Burhinus > Burhinus bistriatus. The sequence continues at coordinate 87,525 of VYXH01012750.1, forward strand.
TGTCTTTGTGCTCCTGTATGCACACACGCACTTTTCAAACAGATCAAATTCAGAACTAGTGAAAGATGATGCAACTTCAGTAAAGGATTGTATGTTTAAGAGGCTTGAGCCAGTGCCTGTGACTGTCACCTATAGCCCTAGAGCCATATCCCACAGGGTGTATTTAACAAGGGAATTTTTATCCGAAGCTTGTTTATATCTTGAGCAAAACTAGGGTCTGAAGCTTCAGTCCCACCTCACTTGAAGAGGAGTGTCTATTGTTTCCACTGGAAAAAAAAAAAAAATTTTTCCTCTTTAAGATATTGAAGTAAGATTTGGCATAAGGAAAAGTGTTATGGAGTCTATATTTCATTGTGGAGATAGAAACCATGAAGAAGCATCTGAAAGAAGATTTCAAATCCAACATTTTGCTGACTCCATCCTTGTCCTCTTCTCAGGTTGAATCAGCAGAATGAGGTTCCTGACTAATACTGGAGTGGCCAAGGAGGGATGTCCAACACTCGAAAGTGAGAGGCACGCTCCGACCTCACCAAAGACCTCCGTGCTGTGAACACTGCCCTCAGAGGTGTCATATTCTTCCACGATGGATAAATTGATAAGTACATGGGGGTCAAGTTGTGGGGGCTGGGTTGCAGGAGAGCCTTTAAGTACAGCACAGCAGCTCAAATTACAAATATCCGAGGACAGAAATACGCAACAAGGAGCACAAGAGATGGTGAAAGTGCTCAGTGTGGTACAAAGGACGAATGTTCTTTCAGTGTTTGAAACTGAAGCAGATGTGAGAATCCTGCATCGTCTGAAAACTGGGTTTATTGCAGGTGGACACCAAAACTTTGGACTTTAATTCTCTCTTTCTCATTATTGCTTCTTAGATCCCACTAGACATCATCAGAGAGATGAGCTCTACCAACACCTGCACACATTTACCAGCTTATCCATCACCCTCTTAAAAAAACCTGCTTAAAACTATCTGGAAAGAGACCATAAATTGAGCCACAGCCTTGCAGGGTGTTTGTGATGCCTATCAGCCTCTGGATAAGGCGAGCAGAGACAGAAAATCCTGCGACTGCACGTAGCATGCTATGCCTGTGTCCATGTTTTTACACTGCTGCAAGGTGTCCGGGTAGGGATCTGTGCCGCCCTCTCTGCTCAAGAATAATGTTTGCAACACACCTTGCTGCAGCCATTCATTTATTTTTTGTTAAGAAAGTACACAATGGTAAGCTTGGCTGCTTTTCAGTACAGAAGATTTCAATGTATAATTCACTGATTCAATAGGCTTCCAAATAAAACCAATCTTTCTTCAACGGGGAGACGGATGTCCAGTCTTTGTCTTAGCAAGCTTTTAACTTCTCTAGAGGTATCTGGAAATGAAGCTGGGAAATTATTTTTGCACTTGCTTGTAAGAAGAACTGCATGGAGTTGAGGATAATCTCCTCACATGAACTACTTTTCCCAAGAAAAAAATAATGGTTGGATGCAAAGCCCCACATCCTGGGTTTAAGACCTCGAGTCTCAAATGAGATCATATTGGTTTTATACAAATGAACCAGCATCAGAATTTGACTACAAGGGAGGGAGCAAAAGGCAGAAGGTACCATAACCTGAGTCATGCACATGAACTGGTAGAGAAAATGAAGCCCAAAACAGAAGTTCGCCCCTTGCCCACCTTCATGGGAGCCTCTTGCAGCAGCTGATGGGCAGTGCCCTGAGGCTTTTAGTGCCAAAGCAAGGGCCAAAGCTCATCTGTACAGACCCACCTACCCACGACAGCTTTATAGCAACCGCCTGAATCAGCTCCTCCGCAGCCTGGAGCACTGAAACCTTTCAAAAGGGTGGAGAATTTACCTGGAATGGATCCAGGGATGGTCCAGGACACTGGGCTGAAGCCCTTCACTGCTGGCACAGGTGTTTCCCGTTCGCTGTTTCTACCCTGGCTGTTTGCTCTAATATCTCGGGCAGTTGCCTCTCTCCCCACTGGAAGAGTAACCAGCATATTTCTGTTTGCAGACTTCTGGATGCAAGTCCTTCACATGGCTGTTCTCAATTAGTTCTTCTCTTGCAGAGGAAGGCAGACAACATAATGAATTAAGCTATTTTGCGGAACGCAGTTTTAATTGAAATATTTGCTGCTGTTGTCACCATTGGATTAAGACAGGAGACTTTTGTTAGCAAAGAGATTAAATTAGTTTCTATCTGCGAAATGGGGGTGAGAGGAGTAATTGGAAAGAGAGAAAAAAAGATATTGCAACTCCAACATCATGAACGGGGAGAAAGTTTTGCACTGCTATTGGCACACTTAAGTAGGTACATGAAATAAAAGCAACCCTCACTGCAAATGCTCCTGTCTTGCACCAAGACTTGTACTTGCACATCCTCCTCTGGTATAGAAACAAAAAAAGCCACGCTTAGGAAAAGTTCCTCTTCACATTGCAAAAACAAATTTGTGCTAAGACCTTCCAACTCTAGTGACACGAAACTAAAAAAAAAAACTCATGCAAAAAAACCCTTTTAACATATTCCCCAAGGTGAAATCTCTATCCTAGCTTTCATGGCTTGCTAGCTTGTGACCCGCATATGTTCCTTCAGCTGAATAGACTTTGAGGGATTTAGGGCACATGAGAACCTGAGCCTGTGAGCTCTCACTTGGTTGCAATGGTCACCACAGAGAGGCGGGTTTTATTCTGCTTTGCAAAGTGTTTTGTAACCAGGTATGGTGCAATCATGCAAAGGCTTGGCGAAGAGCTTGGCCAGGCTGTGCTGCTGTTTGTGAGCTGAAGACCAAGCTCAGAGGGGTCTGCCTTGATTGAGCAGGAGATGTCTTCTCTTTTTCTTTGGTCTTTTTTCTTCCCTTTAGCAGACAGAAGACTTGTTCATTTCCCATTCCTGCCTGCTGAATTATTCATCCAAAATGTTCCACTGGTATCTTCTTGTCTGCCAGGGAGCTCATCATCCAACAATTCCTCTTCGGTCTTGACTTGTAATCAGAGCAATTAGCAATCCATTAAAGGTCTCAGCACGCCCATGGCTGCGGGGGTACCGAGTGCAACTCAGGAACGGGCCCAATCTGACTCCAAAACTTGGGCAGAAGACCCACTGGCTACTATCTGTTGTGAAGGACAACAAACCTAGAGTGAGAGGAGGGGTTGGGTGCTCAGAATAGGAGTTTTCAGTCAATACAGTGAAATCACGGAAATCAGCGCATCGGTTTGGACTGATCTCAGTGGTGAGAGGACGAGGTCCCAGGCGCTGCCATGGTCTGGCTGGAAGGTGTGACAAACTTCCCCTGTGGGCATTCAGCCTGCTCCAAACAGCTCCCAGATGTATGGGGCTTCCTCCCTGCAGGTAACAAACACTTTTTTGCTGGAAGGGGGTGAAAGGGAACATGAAGGGCTGTCATTGATTCCCTCTGATGCTCTGAAAATGGTCAAAAATGGTAACCAGATGGTAGTGGAAAGCAGGGTAGTAGGGCTGGACTCCAGTGGGCTGGGTGACTCTGAATTGGGGAAGCCCACAGTGTGTTTGCAGGCATCTGATAGTTGTTGCCACTCAGGACCAACGTGCTCTGGGGCTGCAATCCCAGTGTTCTGCCTCTAGAGAAGCACTTTAGCCTGATTCAGAAAAGGGCGCACAATTCCCCCCTGTCCTTGAGCTCGCCAGTTCCCATGGGAAGAAGGTCCTGAGCCATGATCTCTCCCTACCTGCTGTCCACACCAGTGATGGACTAACCAATATGTAATACGAAGTGGTGCATGACCTCAGTGTGAAAGGTCAATGTAAACAGCATCCTTATAAACATTCCCTATAGAACATAGGCACATGGATTTCCTATTCTGTCTTCCAATCTGCGCTGGGGGCTTAACAGGTCAGGACCAGAGAAATTCATCACCTCTTCCCCCTGTCCTTTGCCTTCCTAACATATCAGAATGCTCTCCTACACTTCTGGGCTCTGCCTCTGCTAATGTCTCTGGAAAGATAATCTGTCGAGAAGGAATGTGAGAATTATTAAATCAATAAACACTGCTAACCTTTCAACTGTGTCCGTCCAAGGAGATCTTCTCACCGGTGCAGCAATCGCTTGCTTTACAAGATTGAAAGTAAAGTGTTCTTACTGCATATGTCAACAGAGACAGGGAAAAACATGCTCTTTCTCTGTCAGGAGAGTGGAGGTGTCCATGGGGGCTCACAGCATGCTCCTCCTGCACCCCGATTCTGAAAGGTTTTGCAGCACTACGAGGAAACACAACCCCTAAACCCTGTATGAAATCCTCCCGTGTGTACCCAGCCGTTGTTACTGGGCGACAAGCAAACACATCTACATATAGCCAGATCACAATACGTGAATAACGCCTAAAAATATTTTAATGACTTTTGGTAGATTTGGTGGAGGTTTCTTGAGCAGGAAACTTCTGCATTTTTTTTCCAAATCATCTTCTGGAAACCAAATGCAGAACTGCAGCACGTGCTTGAGCCTAAGCTCGCCAGGAGATGCACTGAGCTGCTGCGGCATCTTTCAACTGCTTAATAGTGAGGGAATGGCTAAATATTTTGCTATTCTCATGAAGGCCAAGGTCTCCGATAAGCACTTGGCACGTCAGTTTGTTGTGAATATCAGCAGGAATTGCATGTGCTTATCTCATTATACGGTTTTAGTGAGTTTGTTTCTTTGGTCTGCACAAGAAGTATCTGTTCTCAAAGCCAAATCTGCAATGTGGCTCCGCAATAATGACTAGAGAGATTTTGCTCATTCAGGCAATTTCTCCCTCCTCCAAATATCAACAGGATTCCTCAGCTTCCTGGAAAACATATGAATGAACTGTTAATAGGTCTTGTCTCTTGTATTAGAAAAAACCATGATTTCATTTGTATTTGAGGATCATCCCTGTTTACATGCTCGTAGGAATTGAAACTGCTTTCCAGAAGCTATTTCCAGATAATACCAGCATACATACTCCTGACTTAAAAATAGGAAATTCACTGTTTAAAGCACAGAGTGAAAATCTATCTGTAAAAGTGATCCTATTTATGGTTTTTACAGGAGAAGTGTGACATTGAACCACCTTTATCTTGCAGTGTGAATGGGCCAGGCTCCCAAGTTTTGTGTACGTGCTCGTGCTGTACCAGTGAGCTTCCCAGAGACTGCAGGAGAGGGATTTTCAGGAACAGTATTATCAAAGCTAATCCTTTTGCAGAAAAGTAGGCTGAAATCCACTGCAGCTCTAAATGATATAATTTGTAGCAAGAAGTGTTTTGGGTTGGGTTTTTTTCCCGCCACACATTCTGAGGAGCAAGGAAAAAAAAAAAAATTCCTCCGCGTGGTTTTTTTCTGGTAAGAGCTGGTACCACGAGAGTAACGTGCAGAGTGAACAACAGGGCAACACACAACATCATTTCCATGGCAGGGCATCCTTTCCCAGCATCTGTTGCTACCAGCTGCAATGCACTACACTGACTCACTTTCTCTGGCTCGGCCCAGCTGCGGAAACGCATTGATATGACTTAGCATCGTAACTCTCCAAGACGTCTTAATACTGAAAAGATGTACTAAGCCCTTAGTCATATCCTGCGCACAACACTGCATTTGAGTTCCACAGGCCAGGCCAAAGAAGCAGCAATTTGCTAAATTGGTGAAACATCCAAGAAAACGGATTAGCGGTCCAGCAGTAATGTAAGCATGCCAGATGTCTCTCAGGCTCGTTGGGGACAAGTTGATAAAGAAAGCTGCATGGAGCCCACGCTCAGCCTTGGTGGGACTTGCCTGAGTCCCCAGGACAGCCGCACAAAGGGTCTTCCCCTTCATTAAATGCAAGACCATTTAATGATTGCATGATCCCATCGCTGCAGTGCACTTCAGCCTCTTCCAAGCAAGCAGCAATGCCAGTACACTCCCTCCTTCCTCCCCGCATCACCCCTAGAAGACATCACCTCACCGGGGCAACGCCAGCCGGCTCAGCCCCTGGGACTGGGAGACAGCGAAGGTGGGACCCAGTAAAGCATCCTCTGTCACCCACTCCTCTCCAGGATGCTGCCCAGGACACAGCCGGTTTGGGGGTGATGGATGTTGGTGTCACAGCAGTCTCTGTGGCAGATGGATCAGGATGGGCTTCTCTGATGAACCAGGCACCCTTGCTGCCACAAGTTGTCAACTGGTTGGTCTGGCAGTGCAGCATGGGGGCGAGGGGGAGGCACCGGCTGGCACAGCTCATGCTGAAACCTTTCCAAACCCGCCGCTGAGCAGCAGCACCTCCAGAGACTCCCCTTCAAATAGGAGATCCACGAGAGCTATGTGCCGAGCTGCAATAAGAAACGGAGGCTGCAAGTTGTATAATATTTACATTTAATACAATCCACTGACATCTGACATTTTTCTGGTAAATTTTACATTGGCCATAAACACTTCTGGAGCATTGAGTAAATTTTAACTCCTCTGAAGGTCTTTTGTGCTGGTGGTATCTTCAATGAAATATTTCGCTGTCTTCCCCCCAAAAACCTTGTCCATCTGCATCTGTCCCAGCATTGGGATGTGTCACAAGACTCCTTATGTGTCCTTGGTGCACCGATGCTGCAGAAGTATCCCCCCTTTTTGTGTTTTTGTGTGATATTCCCCACTGTCAGTTCCTCCCTCCAGGTGCAAACAGCATGCACATGGCAAACCCAGCTTTCCTGCGCCCCAGCCCTCAGAGCAAGCAGCATCCTCCCTTGGAGGGCTTTGCACAAGCCACCCCCTCGGCTCCGTCACCACTACGCTTTCCTATGGTGATTTGTACACAGCCGCCCTGATGATGTAATGGTGTCACAAAGAGACATCTTTTAAAATGTAATAAAAATTCAGAAATAAGGAAAGAAAATTAATAGCTGAGCAACCAGCCCACCTCTGGTAATGAAACAGAAAGCGGATAGACAAGGAGAACCCGAGTCAAATGCAATGGCTCCAGGCTCCATCTCCAATCCCTTCCCCTCAGACTTTGGAAAGAGGCCAGCAGAGCATCCCAGTATCTGAAACAGTATCCGATGCTGAAGTTCGGATCAATTTGCCCTCTGCAGCCTATTAACTTTTTGTTAATCCTCCCCACATTATTTTACATCTCGCCTTCCATCACGGAGAAGGGTTCGTGGCAGTGCCGGGGTGACTAATGGCAAGTTCCCCCTCGAAACCGGGGGATGTTCAAGTTACAGCCAGGTGCGGGGCTTAATGGGCTTTGGCGATGCTGCCAAGACGTAATTGCCGTAAATCAGTCTGAGCCCTATGGAGACAGTTCCCTGTGTTTTGAAGTCCATTTGCCCTTATTGCTTGTTCAGCTCCTTAATGCATTAATGATAAGATAGCATCGGGAATATGCAGTACAGCCACCCGCCCCCCCCAAAATCCTGAAGTAATGAATCAATACTGCTCCTATCTGGTCTGATCGCGGAGGAGAGGAATGCAGACAATGCTGGATGCAGGGGAGATGTCTTTTTCCAAAGGTTTCTTTGCCAATCCCAGGGGGGCTTGAGCATCTTTAAGGACCATGGGGACTGGTTTGCAGAAGTATCCCCCAACTTTGCACATGACTGCAGTACTCCTTCCCTCACTGCCTGTCTGCACAGCTATATTTTTATTTGTGCCTACCAATGCTTTTCAAATGCCTTTCTCAACTGAAATGTGCTGCATTAACAAAAAAAAAAAAACGGGAGAGTACCACAGAAAGACTGGAATGCTTTTTCATTTGTCAGGCCAGCTCTGGAAATCAGGTGCTGAGTGGTACTCAGTGGCAAATAACCCAGCTCTAAACGAGACCAACTCTTTTGACCTTCTAGAAGGCAAGGTTGTTGGGTCTTCGACATGAGCCCAAACACGCAGAGGACAACCACAGGCAGTGTCCCTGTGGGTGGGTCAGAGGACCATCCTGATGCTCACCAGCACCCTCCTCTGCTGCTGGGACACTGGGGGTGCACCCGTACCCAGGGGCTGTGGCATCCCTTCGGTGGCACGAGGTGGCTGTATGGGGGCTGGGGGTGCCAGCTCACCCAGGGAGCTGGCACTGCCTCGTTACTGAGCGACTCCTGGGAAGTTATTGTGCTTGTCCACAGATGAAAGAGCCCCGGCATTACGCCCCAGCAGCGTCTCCCTTTGAGCTGGCTGAGTCTTGGCAGGGTTTTCTCCCCTCCACCCCCCTGATTACTGCATTATAACCGCTTGGCAAATCACTGGTGCTCTATTGACACGTTTATGCCGCTGCTTTCTTCTCAGCCAGTCAAGAGGATCCTGGCTGCTGGTAACGGGCGCTCTTGGGCTTTGCAAATGCCGACCGATGCATGCGTCATCTTGTAAGAGTGGAAAAAACTAGACATCCACACAGAGACTATCATCCTTTTGATGCTGACAGCATTTTTGTTTTGTCCCACCTCCCCCTTTTTCATGTAAAAATTTAGAAGCAGGAAAACCCCAAAAGAAAGGGCAAAGAGGTAAAAATCATTGCCTGGCTGTTCCTTGTCACCTAGCACAGATCAAAGCAATGAACAATTTCTACCCACCTAACGATTAGAGGAGTGAACAGCCTCTGCCTGCCTCAGTCTGACAGCACGTCTCATTTCTGTCCTTGTCACCAGCGCAAGGTAGGGGCTGGCCGGACCTGCACCAGGTGGCACAGCCCCAGCAGGAGAGCTGGGATGGATCTCAGTGTAGGCACAGTCTAGCTCACTCCACTAACCCCTTCCCCAGCACCTACCCCCAGCTGGTGCAATGTGGGGTGGGCTCGGAGGCCAGCTGTCCCCAGATAACCAGCTGTCTCTGTGGGGTCTCAGCTTGCTGAGGAGAAGGATGACCAGTTCAGCTCTGCTTGATTGCCATCAGAAAATCAAATGAATAATGGGACAAAGTCTGGACCCCTAGATTTTTCCCTAATGCAAAAGACAGTCCAAATACCCTTGTTCTGTTTTCATTTTGAAAGATTTTTAATCATTGCCTCTCAAGAGACTTTATGATCAATTTGTGTTCTGGGTACTACGATATACCTGAAATGACTCTGCAATCCGGTGTTACTGGTAAGAAAACTTATTTATTTACTCTGCCATCCTTTACCAAACTGCATGCATTAACTCCTCAAAATACTATGGGCTAGCTAACCAGGCGGGTCCTTCAGCAGAGGTCCCTGTCTTTGGAAGTGAAGGTCAAGAGCTTTGTTCCTGTTGCTGCATGTGTGCAACTGGCTGTCACCCAGGGCTGGCTCCGCCGGCGTGTGCCAACAGACCACTACATCTTCTGCTGCTGCCAGCAGAACTACGTGAAAGACAAGAGATGCTATACAATTAGCAAGTGACACTTCTTCTTGCAGTGTACGAAGCCGAGAAGTCATCTCGTCGCTGTGTGGCATCGGCTCCCTTTGAGGTGTGACTCAGCTCGGAGAATCTGCTGTATCAGTGCACGGAGCTTGACAGGGCTGGGGCCATGAATGATGCTGAATGAAGAGCACAAAGGGTTGCAGGCAGACACTATAGAACAGGGACAAATAGCCCAGCTTCGTTAAAAAAAAAATAAAGCCATAGTACTTAGACATAGGAAAAGAGTTATAACTTACGCAGCGTCCCCACTGCAGATGCAGATTTGTGACTTGTAGTATATTTTCAAGTGCTTTTCTAGTCTAGTGCCAAGTAACCCGAGATTTCACTGGTGCCCTTAGAGGATTTCATAGTTCAAGAAATCTCTCCGTAAGGAACCGCTTCTCATGCTTCCACCTGAATTTTCGTTTGTCCAGTTTCACCCATTTCTCCCCATTATATAACTCCCAGATTTGTGTGGCCCTGGGGATTCTTCTCACTCCTTGATGCGCAATCCTTCAAGTCCTTGGAGTTAGCAATTACGTTCCCCCGGGATGTCATTTAGCTGAGTCATGTGTGTTTAGTTACTTTAATCTTTCCCCATAAATCAGCTTTTTCAACCTTCTCTCCGTTTCTCATTTATGAGGTTTTCCCTCTCTGCCATCTTTCCAGTATTAGTGAGGCATCTGTAAGTGAATTTAGCATCATATTTTCAGCCTTGTGGGGGAGGACCATCATTTTCTTGAACAATGAGATGACATTTACTATATGATAGGTATTTTCTGAGCTATACGACTCTCCACTACCATGCTTCGTTTTATAGCCATTATCACAGCTGGGTTTCTCTCTGCAGTACAGATTTCCTATTAATTACACCCCACCCTCGACTTTGCTCCTTAAATTGGACAACAGGTTCTGGAATAGGTACTAAACTGTTTTTTTGTGCCCTACACCAGTCTGAATATTAGAGAACTATGTGAGCAGCAGCAGGAGATTATTTGACATCTGCTGGTCTTGGTTTTCTTGTGCCTCTCTTTGATGAATCTAACGCCGGGCTTGCCCAGTTTCCCATCTCCAATGAGGCTGAAAAATTCGGCAGTTCCTGTGATCTTAACTGAGATGATTCTTCTCACAGATAAATCCACACTTGTATTATTTATTTTTTTCCAAGTGCAGAACTGAGACTGCAAAAAGGTCCACAGGTTGCCATTCCCCTCTGTCACAGGCAGATGCTTGAAATAGATGCTTCATCTGGAAGAGCCCACCGAACTTCTAATATATATTCACGCAGGACACGGCTCACTCCATCACTGTTGCAAGCACAAGACTTGTAGTACAGAAGACCAAAAGCTACACAAATAGCAATATGCTTCAAGAAAAGAGCAATAAAGGACACTACTCATGTCCTAAATCCCCACACCAGCAAGAAATTTGTTAGCTGAAAATGTCCAAATGAAAGATGGATCTCCATCCTTATAGTATTTCTAACTGTTCTTTGCTGTCTTTTGCCCAGATGACTTCAGTTATTTCATAAATCACTGCAGCTCCACTGAAGACAAGCAAGGCACAAAGACATGCCCTTGTTCTGAGATGAGCGATACTGAGTTGTCACTGTTGGCGCGGAGGAAGAGGAAAAGACTTTTTTGATCCCCTGTGCAAGGTGGGAAGTCTAAACCTATGTAGTCAAACCTCTGCAAAGGCATCAGAATAAGTGACCTCCTCTCAACCTGGGCAATTGTAACCCCACTTTTAATGCCCTTATCTAACAGAGCACATAAGCGCAGTGAAACAGAAACAGGTTCATAAACATTGATAGATCAGGGTCTACCTGTCAAAATGAGGTTGTATATTTGTTCCTTCACTTGCTACACTGCGGTGGACTTCATGTCCATGTACTTATTTATTCTGGTCTGAAATTCTATACAGACCATCACCATTTATGCAGCAACAAAACCAGTGTTTAAGCAAAGTGCTTTACATTTTACGCAGACCAAATAGTTGCAAACAAGTACGATGGAAAACATGGCTTATAACATTAAATCCTTGGCACGCTGGCAAAAATGCATTCTTTTCTGTGAAAACGTGGCATCATGGTCCATATACACATTGTGTTGTAGTTCGGGTTTCAATAAGCCCAAAGGACATGGAATAACAGCCTGTATCCCCTGTTGCAGAAACGACCGATTTCTTTCCGCAGGAGCGCAATCAGTAGAACAATGAAAATAATTCACCAGATTAAAGTACAAATAAATCCTGTCCTGACAATTGGATGTTATCATGTTCAATTTCAACTTAATTATTTTTGTATTTAATTACAGAACGGTTAATTGCTTCATTTTAATTATGCATCTCTTTTAATTAGATTGAGGCTAAAAAAACCCAATAAGGCTGCTGCTACCTCACAGCCCTTTCATTCTTCATTTTACCTCACACTGTATTAGTTGCTTTCCCTTGCTTTGCTGTTAGTTTCCTGTGCCAGGTCTCTCCCAAATCCCCTGCTTCGTATTTACCTTCACTGTGGCAAAGCCCTGGTGAGCCCAGGAACCTGCTTGCTAGCCGCAGCGAGACAGCGTGCCCTTGCTTACGCAGAAGCATGTGCTGGACTCGGGGGCTTTGCCTTCGCTTTCATAAATACAACGGAGTTCATAAATAGAATTGTTAGAGTTGGGAGGGACCTTAAAGATCATCTAGTTCCAGCCCCCTGCCATGGGCAGGGACACCTTCCACTAGACCAGGTTGCTCAAAGCCCCATCCAAGCTGGCCTTGAGCACTTCCAGGGATGGGGCATCCCGCGCCATGGGGCCAGACCCATTTTCTGGCTGGGGATGTTTGCCTGGCTGCAGGGATGGCTGTCAGCGAAGCAGCCCCAGTTATTAACCCTTTATCCAGCCAGGAGGAGAGCACCAGAAATTCCCTGGGGCATGCAGGGGAGCCGCAGTTTTGTCTTTGCTCAGGCTAATTTCAAAACCTAAGTGTGCCCTTGGCTGTCTGCCTGCTCCTGCACGCTCATGGCTAACGTCTCGGAGTCGGAGGACTGCATGTGAGCGTGCACGTGTGTGTGCATGTGTATGCACGTGTATGAGTGTGCACGTGTGTGCGTGTGCATCTCACCCTCATGCACACACTCTGCCAGGTGCTTCCTCAGCATCAGCGGGAGGATGCAACAGCCCGCGTCCCCATGGTCCCCTCTGCGGTGGAGGGCATGCCGACTAGGGTATCTAAATGTTGGCTCTCTGTGAGGCATCAGGCCATGAAGGAGAGGTAGGAGGTAAGTTGCCTGCGCAGTATGTAAGAAGCCAGCATTAGCGACCAGCCTTTCTCCTAGCGGCAAATCAGGCGGCTCAGGGTGCCTTGCTCTGTGAAGGGTGCCCAACAGGGGACAGAGAGCGGCTCCTCACACCCCAACGACAGCGATAACCAGTGCGTTGCAATCCAGCCGTCTTGTCCTGGCTTTTATAGTAACTTCTACATCAACACTGACTTCAACTTTCGCATTAGCATCTCTTTATAAATGTTGGCTTTTTGGTGTAGGCAGTGAACACTGAACCTCAGCGCGAATGCCAAAGGGGAGAATTGTGGATAGTAGAAAGGAAAGTCCCTTTTTAGCATGCATTTCAGCAGTGCTTCTTTTCCACTTGTCAGCATAAAGAGGCTTTCCTGAACTTCTCACACAACAGAAGAAGGTCATAAAAGCTTATGAAGACACCCTTGGACTGAAACACAGCAGGGGGATGCTCAGCTATCTCCTCAAAATTTGCTATGTGAATTCTTGCAATTCATGTTGCCCCTATAAATTTAACACGTAAAATAAAACAAAAATAAACACAAAAATATTGGACAAGATTATGAACACTCCAGTTTGCTAAGATGTCTTAGGTACAGTCTCAGGCTATTATGAGTGTTCCAAGATTAGTGTTTAGGCTCCCAGAACTAGGCAAAAACCTGCCAATTTGCTATACTACTAAACAGACAAACACTTTTGGCCTGTTTAGTTCTATTAAAACTAAATAGTAACCAAAAAAGTACAGAAATGTACAGGAAAACAATATCAACCAAACTAAATGATTAAACCCATTGAAGTATTCATAAAGATTTTGCTTTAGGACTAATCCCATTCTCTTCAGATCTGCAGCCCTTTATGAGCCCATGCACTTCCTCCCCCAGTTTTTCTGGCCATTAACTACAGTATGAATGGCTCCTGTGGGGAGACCAAAACCTGCCTGAGTTGGGAAGGAGTAGCCAGGACAGTAGGTGTAGCCTCCCATCATGTGCCTCCCAGGGGCTACTCATCCTACCAGTTGCTCTGAGACCCAGCAAAGTCATGTCAGCCTGGAATTTTAGAGAACACGGCTTTTAGGTGCTTGTTTCGGTGGCAGGCTCAGAGAAGCATTGTCCCCCTTTCCCTGATACCCCTATCAGATATGTTGCAGCCTGCCCATCCCATGAGGCTGAAGACCCTTGAGGGAAGCACCAGCCTGACCCCTGCTTCCCACCCTGACCGATGCCACCTCCACCTGCCCTGCGCCCAGCTTAGCCCTTTCATTCCCCACACTGGTCAAAATTAAGTCGACAGGTCTCTGCATCATGAAAAAAATTAAAAGGTCCTTAAAGTCAATGGAAATCTTTAATATAACAGGAGAACTTAAAGTTTACTCTGCAATGGGATCCCCTAGCCCAGCATCCTGTTTCCAATGGCAAGCAAGAGGCATGTATATTTGTTTAAACATGTTTTTTAATTCACTTGTGGTTTTGGGATCCACATCACCTTGTGCTAATAAATTCTTTAAATTCATAGAGTACTTGGTTAAAAAAGGTGTGGGGGTTTGGGTGGGAGGTGTGCATTTAATGTTCATTAATCTGATCTCTAAATATTTAATTATCTTTTAAGACTGATGTTTCCACAGGTTTCTTACACAAGACCTGGAATGGTGAGTAATGACCCCCTGCACACCCTTTCCCCACTGCTCCTGCATCTCCAGCACCTTCCCTCCTGTGCTCCCATGGTCCTTTTGTGTCCCTTACTGGTGGCAGAGTCCTGCTCTGCTGTGTCTCTGCCTTGCAGAGAAGCTGTTTCTTGTATTAGCCTTTCTTGCATGCCTTCCCCTGAAATTTTTGAGCCCTGCTATGCTCTTGTTGAGCTCTGGTGACCTGCCCATGCAATTTGACCCCTTATTCACGCAGTTCTGGTGGGTACCCAGTGAGTGGGGGCGATTTGATGCAATGCAACTTGATGCATTATATTTGTTTGAGATTTTTTTTTTATCTCAGCCCATCTGGGTAATTCTAATGTCAGAAGAATTGTTGAAATATTCATGCTATGCTCTTGAAGAAATGCAGCTTACATTGAAGAACTGGTCCGGCTGAGGTTTATGCTGACTGTCTAAAGTCCTGGCTCTCCCTTGGCTTCCTGTTGTGAGAAGGAATGACTTTCAGAGACTTTCCAATCTCCCTGGAAGTCTCTGATGGCAAAGTGCTGGAGGTGGGTTTGTGGGTCTGGGAGAGCATCAGCAGCACGCATCCCACTCCCACCTCTTCCCCACGGCCTCTCTTATTCTCCATTCTGAGACCAAGCTAAACAGTCTGTGGCCTGGCCGGGAACCCCTGCCCTCACGGCTTTCAGGCTCAGCAGCTAAAGCACAGGCTGGGCTGGAGTATTACTTGACTAAAACCGTACCAGGTAGCTCACTTCTGCCTCGTGTCAGTACTGCCGCGCAAGCTGTAGCCAGCAGTGGTACCCAAGCAGCAACCTGATGGATTAGAAGGAAATATATATGGTTGTAAATATGTATATGTGTCAATACAGTATCACTATCTTCATCAAAGGGTAGTGGGCAATTATAAAAGCACTCATGGTGGAGAGAGCCCACCTTTCTCACAGGACGTTCCTCCTTTCATCTGAAGCTGAGTAATAAAAAAGGATTTAGGTTTTAAATTGAAGCCCCAAAGTACCTGAGGTGTCACCAGTTAAAGCTTTCAGAGAAGACCCAGGGCTGAGAAGGAGGAGAAGGCTTCTGGTGTTGTGCTAGGATATGGATATTTTTGTATAAACACCAGCAGACTCGCAAGGTGTTGGGTTTTCTCTCTTCCTCTTAGAGCGGTCTGTTCCTGACCTGGGGGCACTTTCCCACTGGAATTTCTTTTCTCCAAAGATAAGGCTATGACTTTTTTGAATAAACCTGACCTTTAAAAAAATGCCTACCCTTGTCCTCCTAGCTAAGCCTTACCACAGGAATGTGAAACAGCCAACTGTGCTGGTGGTTCCCCTGGGGTGTCTGTGGCAGCAAGAAGGAGAATTGGGGCAGTGGTGGTGGCAACTCTGCTCCCAGGCTCTAGCAGAGGGTCCCCGAGCTCTCTGCATGCACAAGTGAACACAGATGAGCACAAAAGCCAGGCTTGAGCTAAAGTTGTGTTCTTCTCTGCCAGCTCCCCACCTCCAAGCTGGACTAAGCAGAGGATCCGACTGCCCCCAGCCCATCACCACTGTTTTGGGTTGGCCTGTCCTAGAAGGAAAGAGACAAAGTTCTCAGCCGTTGACAGGTCAGTGCCATAAAATTCAATATTCAAGGGGCTTTCCCCAATGGTTTAACCTTTCTTGCTTGTGACATAAACCTTATTGCAACACGCAGCTCGGCACGGGGTCAGGGACCAGCAAGCTGATTTCGGGGATCAGAGGTCAGAACAGCCTGGCTGCAGCTGGGCTGGCATCACTAACAGCCGTAATCCAATTAATTGATGTGACGTGGAGGGGGGGGAAATGTGGAGAAGGGCGGAATGTGGTGGTGTCATGAGAGAGTTTGAGTGAAACACTTTTTAGCCACCCTTTCAAAGAGCTCCTATCGAGTGCTTTATTTTTAATGCTTCAATTTGCTTTCCTCTTCTTGATTGTAATACCCTTCTTGAACTTTGCAAATAAAATGTGCTTTCCCTTTTGATTTTTGTCATCATCTCCCTGGCAAGTTATCAGACTTTTAATTCCAAGCTTCCATTTCGCCCCCACCCACCCACCTAGACTGCCAGCAGGGTGAGAAGTTAATAAAGTATTTCTCCT
Source organism: Burhinus bistriatus (assembly GCA_013397275.1). Taxonomy (NCBI): domain Eukaryota; kingdom Metazoa; phylum Chordata; class Aves; order Charadriiformes; family Burhinidae; genus Burhinus; species Burhinus bistriatus. The sequence continues at coordinate 103,870 of VYXH01012750.1, forward strand.
GGATTCCCTGCTCTCCAGTCAATCAGTGCTCTGCCTGCAGCCCTGGGCAAGGTGTATTAGATGATTCGTACTGCCTCTTCTCTTCAGGAGAAGAGGAATGAGATGTTAACCAAGGTCCAGGACTGGGTAAGTCTATTACAACCTGGATTATACTAACCTCTCCTCTGTCAAAGTTCTTCTTCAGCTAAAGCAAGGTCATAACCCAGTGTCTGCAAATGCAAAACGTTCCTTTTCCGCAGGCGTCTCAAATGACTGGAAGGAGAAGAGGCGCATTTGGGAGAAAATAGGCAGCACTGGAAACTAATACACAGGCCCTAATGACAACCTACAATGAAGTCATAAGCGCTGAGATGCTCTCTATATAGAAACCACAATCTAAATCAAAACTAAGGATGTTAAATTCTGGTCACTAAAGAGAACTGCAATAAACAAGATGTTCCAGAAAAAGACTGGCAGAGAAACAAAGGCAAACTGGACAGCTCTTCTCCACGTCATGGTACCAAGAGGAAGACGGCTCTTCCTCACTTCTTAGCCGCCGTGCCTGCCCCGCCTTCCCACCGGCAGCTCTGGGCAGACCCAGCCATCAGCGAGGATCCTTGCCCAGACAGCCCCATCAAAGACATTTCTCAGAGCAAGGTTGTCACAACCGCTTAACAAGAGGAAAACAATCACAGAGTATCGGCCGCTGGGAAGACCAGATCAGAGGTTTAATTTACTTGGTGGCGGTGAAATCCAGACATGGTGCTGGGGATGGTACAGGTGCCCAGTACCCACGTCTTTTGGGGTTACCAGGAGATAGGAAGCGATGGAGCTACCACACCACACATCAACCAGACAACTCCCTGGGACACCAGAGGCAGCCAAGCTGATCCTGTCCCCACAGATAGCTTTTCTGTAGCTGGGGAAACAAAACTTCATTCTTGAGAGCATGAAGACATCTGTGAGGGCAGTTAATTGAACCGGTGTCACTGAAAATGATGTGGGTAATGACAGATAGTGTCAGCTCATGCTGCTGTTTCAGTTACTGGAACAAATGGGAGGAGAAGAGGGCAGAAATAGAAACAAATGGAAGAGAAATTTCTACTAGATGTCAGGAATAGGGTTTTATTTTTATCTCTCCACCTTCTTCATTCTGAGAATAAGCAGCCTGTGCCACCAGAAAGACCCTGACCAGACACATGACATTGGCACTAGTACTATGCGGAGGTCCTCGCAGTCCTGGCATAGTGTATTAAACACCCACCATTGCTTCCACAGAGCCTTCCTCTTCATCCTTCCTCTTTGTCCGGTACATATCTGCGGAGGAAGGTGATACCATGCATGGGCTGCCTCCACAGTGGGGCAGCACCAAGGGAACCCTCAGAGAAAAAGCACCAAGCATTAATCATGGTATGCCTGCATGACAGTCACATCTGGTGAGGAAAATGAGGTGAAATTTGATTTCTGCTGCAACCAATGGCTAAAATTCTCCTGATTTCTGAAGGATCCAGGTTTCACTCCAAGAATGTTGCATTTCCTTGGCTGGCGCTCCTTCCAAAGGGGACATGCTTTCATTTGCTGCAGCCATCTCCACTAATTGGGAAGGGATGCTGACTGCTGCAGCCCAGGTGTTATTTTCTTGTACCTCCACATGAAATATTAAAATCTGACCTGGTGAAAGATAGCACAGAAGTACAAACCACCAAGGACTCTATCTCACTCTCACTCACTGGCTTTGCTTTTCCTGGCAGCCAAGTCAAAGGAGATGCAGTCCTGGTAAGAGCAGGATGCTCACACCTCCTGAGCTGCCTGAGATCAGGAATGGGGGCATGTACGGGGACAAGGGAAAAGCCACCTCTGCCCTGGAGTGGCTTTTCTGTGCATGGTAGATGACAAGCCAGCCGTCCACAATGGAGACTTGGCCACAGCACAGCTGGCCCACAGGACCCTGCCCAGCAGCTGCCACTGAGACAAAACAAGAGAGTGTCGAGAGCACCTGAGTGAAGGACCTCTGTGATCTCAGTGGCATGGAGAGTTAGCCTATTTCTGGCTTGTTCTGTGATAATGCAGTTTGTGTTTTGGATGCTTGCTTGCACTTAAGCCTTTTAATCACTTGTTCATTAAGCAAAGGTTTTGAGGACACCTTGCTGAGAGGCAGCATCTTATATACCTTTGAGGAGAAAAAACAGCCACTTAGTCAAACACTCAAGCCACTCAGATCCTAATGATAGAATAGTAATGAGAATGAAGAGTATTATCAACTTAATGATAAACTACAAGATTTGGCATGCATAACATGGGTTCACTCTTTAAGCTCCATAGCTGGTTCCTGAAGGATTAAGTGAGATGCAATTGGTAGGGGTTGGAAATTGTTTTTCGGTTGGGAACTGGACCAACTAAATTGTATTTTTAAAATGTTTTAGTGATATGTTGGAAAAGTGGTACAAGGTGCTGGAAAAAAAACCCTAGACCTAGTCACCTTGTGGTGACTCATGACATAACAGAATCAGAAGTCAAATTTACAGAGGCAAAAAGCCTTATGAGGTGCATATTATTTCCTGTTTACCTCTGTGCACACCCATCTTGAGGAGTAAATCAACATTTCCTAACTCATGTGCTGGAAGAACCAATAGTTTCAAGTGGATGTGGAAGAAAAGACAATGAACAACCCCACCTTGCCCCCGCCTATCCAGGACTAACCTCGTACTTAGGGCTGAACCCCTGCAGTTGCCGGCAGGTTCAGTTGGGGAGAGGAAAGCCCCATCTTCTAAACATGAGGTCTGAAGTACCTGGCCCACAAAAAGGAGGTGTCTGGAGGAATGGCCACTCTGGGAAGCACTTGTCTCCTGACTGGGAGCAGAGCTGAGCACACAATTCCCATTTAATGTAACTGGGCAATGAGTATGAAAATGTGGGTTGTAGTCTTTATGGGTGAGGAAGCAATGCATGAGATGGGCTGGGGACTAGAAATGTTTCCCAGCACTGTGACTTTAATGCTCCTGCTCATCTGGTCTGAGCCTGTGCTGCGTGCAGGACAGTGCAAGGGGTGAGGGAGAAGAGAGAGAGCAGAAGTGCCACCCACCCGTGGCTTGGTCCCCCCAGTGCCCTGGGCTACGGAGTCAGCCTGGTGGGAGGAGGGCGAGAAACCCCTTCTCCATAGTGCAAGAAGTAGGAACAGGAGAGCAATCAAGTGTGGCTTTGCCACAGGGTAGACAACTTGTCTTAACCAAAACAGGAAGTGCGCTGTGAAACATGTAAAATAATATTCTAAAATTAACAGAGAAGACACGTTTCAAAATATTTATTTCAAGATGGGACTACAAAAATCCCAGGAATCATAACAAAACAAAGAAAAACCTCTGGATCCTCTCTAGGCAGAGCTCTTCAGCGGGGGAAAACCCACTGAACCACAGGCTCCCAAGTTCTCAAGAAGCCTCCTCTCGCCATTGCTAAGTGCCCCCGCTGGCAAAGCTGTTAAAAAGCTCTTTTGCAAGAGTCAGACCACTGCTCTAATTGGACTAGATATTGATTATACTTTTTTCTGCCAAACTGTCAGATATTGAATTTATCAGTCTTTCCTGCTCTTTTCCTGGATCCTCACTACAGGGTGGCCAAGGTGCAAAGCATGAGATTGCTTGTCCTGCATTTACCACAGACTGCTGTGGCCATGGGGAGATGGGGAGAGAAGCCTGTGACACCACACCTCCATGAATATTGCATTTGCTGAGAAATGATGCAGCTTTACATACTTCTATACACAAACACATTGATCGGTCGCGCATAAGGCGCAATGTAATGCAATGCCATGACAGGTATTGCCCACTGAAGCGATTTGCAATTTCTTTAAAGGATTCCTTTCCTGACAGAGTGAATAATTTCTAATCCACATAGACACGGGCCATTTAGTGTGGTTTACCTTAAAGAGTGCTCCTCAGCTTAGCCAACCAGCACTGCTGAAGGTCCAGGGTGCTCGGAAGACAGCTAGCAGCAAAGTCTGGGCTTCAAAATCTCCATCTCCTCAAATATGGTGCTATTTTTGAGGTAGATTCACCTCAGTTACATGGAAGTCAGGACCATCCATTCCTGAGCCATCCAGGCAGATAACATGCTGTGAAAACAAACCAAGGCACATACTGCTCCTCCTTCCACACAGTTGCATGAGCACATGGGTGCCTGTTGAGGACTGAGAGGGATAGTCAGGAGGCGGTAGGCTCAACCAAAACACTTCTGAAAATACGGATGATATTGAAACAGACTCGCCGCACAAGTCCAAAATTCTTAGCAAAACTCTAAAAGACCCAGATAACTGCATTTTTTCCAAAGAGGGTGTTTCAGTTTTGCTTGGACTGTGTGGTTTCAGAGCCAAAACAGACCTCATGAAACTTCCCTGATTACGGGGAAACAAGCACATTTCAGTCAAACCCAGCCTGCTGCACCTACAAACATGGGCAGCTTTGGAGGACCTAGTTTAAAGATGAGGCTTCAACTCAGGATCCCTGATTTTCAGCCCCAAAGGAGCAGACATGTAAATATAGCACGCTGGCTTGCACACCTCATTGCAGGGCATCAGCAGTGGCTCTCGGCAGCCAGGAACGGGCCTGATGGCACACAGAAATGCTGCTGCTTGTGGCAAAGCTGCTGTGAGGGGCACAAGAGGCCAAGGGAGCCAGGAGCATAGCCGACATCCTCACTGGGAGATGCCTCGCGTGGTACCCATGCTACTGGGACATGGCTGGCGGCAGGGGCTGAGCACATCAGTAGCTGTCACGCTAATACTTGTCTCCTGAGACATCTTCCTAGAAACGTCATTGATGCCTCACAGCACCCTGTCATCTCTCGTCTCTGTGATCTACATCTTGCAAAACCTTGCCTGGTAGCAGAGGGATGACGTGTGTGCACACACTACCAGCTATCACAGAGGGCTTTTCTCCGGGTGGTGGACTTCCTTCCTGGGTGTTCTGTTCCCCACCAGTTCCTGGCATTACCCTTCCTTCTCTGAGCTCAGGCAGATGCAGCGCTGCTGCGGCACTGCTTTGGAGCACCTTATCACTTCTTTTGAAGGTCTGGAACCAAATTTGTCACATAAACACTACATGACTGTCATTAGTAATAAATACAATAGACGATAATTTCATTCTTTGAAACTGAAAAGGCATCAGCTTTTACAAAGGTTTATTTTTTCCCCTCAATCTCTTGCATATCTAAACTCAGATCTCTCAAAATCAGCTCTATCTATTATGTAAATCACTTTAATAGAAGGGTGAAAAATGCTTCCCACCGTCATGAACGATGAGCTAAGGTGTATTTCTCTCCTGCATCAGTGTTCAGCTTCTGCATACTCTAGGAGGGTGGTTCTGAGGTTGGTAGCAGGTGTAGGCAATATTTTAAAGAAAAGTATATGTTAAAGAAAAGTATATGTCAAAGAAAAGAATATGTCAAAGAAAAGTATATGTCAAAGAAAAGGTTGAGGTTTTTTTTGGTTTCTGTCCTATTTGTTCTGCTGTAATTGTTATTATTAAAGATTTTTTAATTGTATGTTACAGGACTCTTCTTTTGTTTCTAGATCTGGCACCCTAAAGGAGCATCAGCCACCCAAGGCAGCTTCTCCTGCGGTGGTGGGATTATTCCCTGCAGTGACTCTGAATCAGCTGCCTGAGTTAACTCTATACTCTTGCTGGTAACCTGAAAGGACATTTTCCAGTTTAAGAATTCAGATTAAAAATATCGGGTGCTAATACCGAGCCCCCCTGCTGGCAGCAGGGTGTGTGCATGGGGAGGAGAGGAGGACAGGGCACGCTGCAGGAGCACAGGGAACCTCTCAGACCACTTGCTAGAGCAGCCTCCAAGTTCCCCTTGTCTGAGACCTCCTTCCAAAATCACAGGATGTGGAAAAGCCACAGTTTCAAGTCTGCTTTATGATTGATGTGTTGCCGTTCTTTGCGTTTACAGATAAAGCCATGGAGCAATAATTAATGAGAAAATATGAGGATGATGCAATCCAGAGTGAAATCCCAGTTTAACCGAAGCCAGTGGGTTTTTTGCTTCCTGCGTAGCAAGAGTTCACACGCCAGCAGGGAAACTAAAGAGAGGATGAGGCAGCAGTTAATTATTCTACTGTTTTTCACTGTGATCAGTGGGCCAGGGATTCTTCTTCTGACTTTCTTTTTTCACCCACGTTCCTTCTTTGCTGCTGGAGGCACCTCATGCTCACAGACACACAGACAAACCCCTAAGGCAGGACCCCGCTGCGGGATGCTGCAGCCCAGCAAGGACTTTGTTTACGAAGCAGATTGCAAAGCAAGGCTAGCTCAAACACCAGAATAATTTTTACCTTCAGAGGCTGCTTTTCCATTTTTGGTCACCAGACGTAACAGGAGAACAAGGGGAGGAAGGACTGCAAGGTAGATGCACCTGGCACTAGCCACCGCTCTGCTCTCTGAGTGTTGGTGTACGAGGTGATACCCATAGAGAATTCAGTCCCCCATCTGTTTCTCTGTAGATCACTTTAAAAATTATCTTACTCAATTAAAAAGAAAATGTGATTGTTACAGTTAAGTGGCTGCAGTGCTAGAGATAGTTTGTCCTCCTCCCCTCTCAATTTATATACAAAAATGCACAATTAATAACACATTAACTTAGCCAGGAATGAGGGAGAATAAGTTAAGTTTTTGTTATAAATACATTTTATTTTGTGTAATAAACAGATTTTTTTTCCTGGTCTGTAATACTGCAGAAGAGATAATTCCTCCCTACAGCACATTTCACACTTTCCTAGTTTCAGACAGATTAGCACAAATGACATTTCGTGCTCAACACATCTGATTTTAGAAAGCACTCCTCCATCAAGTTACGCTACATTCAGATAATTATTCTATAAAAATATTCTTAAACTAATTGTATGAATGGAGCAAAAATGTGGTTACTTCAGCTAGACACTCTCTCTGTGTCCAGCAGAGAATGCAGCGCACAGGGTCCTTCCACCAGTGGAGGCAGCGGACATCTGACAAGGTCGATATTTATGTACAGTTCACATGTAAGAGTATAATCATTAAAATCAAAGTAATACAAATAAAAATAGGTATTAATGTTTCAAAAAGCTCAAAGGAGACTTATAAATCCATTAATTTTTCAGCAAGACTGAATCCGTTGGAGCCCAGATCCTTCTTTCTAATAAATTCAGTTGTCAGACTCTGAGTCATTTACTGCAGATGCTCACAGGGCTCTATCAGCACCTAGGTCAGGCTCTGCTTTGGTAGGATTTTCTCTCTTTGTCTTCAAATTGATCATGTGATAAAGCCTGCTGCTTAAGCAATGGGTCTTACACCAGTTAAACCATTTAGTTTATCAAATTTTTTTTCCGTGGCTAAAAATAATAAATGGCTATGGGTAGCGCTTTGCTGTCTTCAGAGCTGATCTGGGATCAGTTGTCTTATGAGAAAAACACTGCCTGAAATGAGATGTGAGCTCTGCCTTGTTACACGCCAGAGCACAGAGCAGCGTAGTAGTACTCCGGAGAGCCATTTTCCAAAATAGTTTCCTCGCAAGTATCACGTTGGTGTCTTGGGGAAAGAGAAACGTAGAAACATTTTTGTGAAGTTATCAGTAAATTTGACCTTTGAACGCCAAGTTCCTGTCTCCGTTTCACAGGATGTTTTCATCACCTTTGGGTAACTCCTACATGAACACCCCCAGTAGTGCTTGTCCTGGCTGATGTTGTCTTAAATCCTTCTCCAAAAGCTTCTTTGCAATATGTCACTGCAGTTTAGAGTTTCTAAATTCTCTGCTAGTATCCCTCAGATATTGGTGGAGAAGTTACAAAGACGCTAGACCTGTTGGTATCGATCCTTGCCCTTTGTTGGGTTTGCAACCTAAGGGGCAGAGTAGTTTCCACACATTAAAAGAAAAGATCAGCAGCCAGAACAGCTCTTCCTCCTCCAGGCTGTAAATAGCCAGGAGGTTGTGACCATTCCTTTTCCGTTTCATGACTGTACCTCCCTGCCAGTGCACAGGCTGCTGTGCTTCACATGATAGTTCATCTTAAATCCCGTTAGCGGGTTAGGCTGGTGCAGCACTTGGTGGTGTCTTTTGCTGTGAGCAGTGTCTGTGCTACAGAAAGCTGCGCTGGCTCCCTCTTGGCTTCTGGGTGGCTCCTGTGGTGAGAAACATAACTTCAGAAACACCTCGGCGCTGATTCAGCTTGGGCAACGCCCGAAAGTTCAGCCAGGGAAGATATTTGGCGTCGAGTCTTCAATTCAACCAATGCGAAAGCAAAGCTGAGTGTGCCCCAAAGGCACGTGGGAGGTCTGCGGCAGGACAGGCTTTGAGTCCCCTTTCTGAGATCTAAAAAAATGCACCTCCTGTTAGTTTTAATTTGACTGTTTGCTGTGTCTTTTTGCAAAGCACAGCAGAGGTGGCTTTGCAGATCCATGTCCCTTGACCCTGCAGCTCAGAGCAGCCCTAACTCAAGCGACCTGAACGGACAGAGAGCCCTGCCCTATCTGCTCTCACCTGCAGGCAACCTGCAGCATTTCCCCACGTTGTGTGGTGGGTCCAGAGGTCCCTGGCATCCCACAGCCAATGCCACGGTGGTCCCTGTCCCCATGTCCAGGTGCAGGCCCCCACCACCCGTCCTCCCAGGCTGTGCAGGGGTCAAGCTTGCTGGCCTCTTCACCAGGTGTTCACCCATTTATTAAAGGAGCCCACATTTTCTGAAGGTGAAAATGTAAACAGTCAAAAAATTGCCTCAAAGGAAAAAGGGCAAGAGAAGAGTTAAAAAAAAAAAAGGTTTCATGGAAATATTTTCAGCAGATCCCAGTGGATTGCTTCACTGCAGGCAACTAATTTGTGGGGCTTCGTGCCAGAGGGCAATGTCAAACATCACTGAGTTTCATACAGGTCCAGAAGAAGTTAGACCTGCATTTTAAATGATGGGAATATTCAGAATGATGATGGGTATGCTTTAATCCCCAACCAACCTGCTCTGGGAAGGTAAACTCTCACGCTCCATGACCTCAGCAGCCAGAGGTTGGTCTACGAGGAAACACCCTTGGCTGGAGGGGAGGGAAAGAGTTTTCTATATTGCCTAGATGAAGTACTGCCTAATTTCATCTAACAACCTGGGCTCGCGTGCTGTCAAGCATTGGGAGGTAATGCAATGAACAGAGCTGGTGTCCTCCAGCCTTGGCAACCACTGCTGCTCCTCACCTGCAGGCCATTTCCCACCTCTCCTCCCCTCATGTGGCAAGCCGTTTTCATCACAGGTACATGTAAGCAGCAGCCAGTTCACGTGCTATATTCCCAGTTACACAGTCATAGAGTGTGAAGGCTATTTGGGCAATAAATACTGAGATGTTATGTATATATAAATAATACATTTGAAGCACAAACTACAGGTATTCTTAAATGTTTATGTAAATAATTAGTGTTCTTCAGCTGTTTCTGAAAATGTATAGAGAATAATTCTAATAAAAGTTGTGCCAAATAAAGATGGGAGGGATAAAAATCCCTGTGAATTTTTAATCTCAGAAATAAAGAATATACTGTTAATACAGCATAATTGTTTCAGTAAATATTTAAAATATACCTTCCATACTAAATTTGTATTTTAACAAATATCTTTTCTGTTTATAAACTTGTAACACTTTTTATGAATATTGCGTACAGCCACGAGAAACTTCTTCAATAAAAAGAACTTAATCCTTATATATTCAGTCTCTTGATCAAACATTTCCATTTTATATCAGGATATATTTGTATTATTCATTATAGTTTATAAATTTTCTACTTAGAGATAATGCAATTACAAATGATTCTTGCAAATCTTTCGTACTCCCCTTACATACCATTTCATTTAAATATCATTCCGTTATTTACAGTTGCTTCATTTTAATAAGAAAAGATGCTTATAACCAATTATTTAATTGAATGGTGCTTTCTCAACACATTATTCATCTCTTTCAAAATAATTTGCATTTTGTGTATTTGGAGTAGATATCGGAAAACATTGTTGTCATTTTGTCAAATAATATTTCTGCAACGTGCTGCTATTTGGGGCAAGAGCTGATACAAGATTGGAGATCAACAGCCTCATCAGTCGTACCGGGCCTATATCCTCCTTTACTAGACGTAATAAATATCTTACTGGAGACAGACCTTCAGCTGGGTTAAGTCAGCAGTTACTTTATACCGCTGAAAACTGAGCTAAAAATACGTTAATTCCGTAGGGGATCTTAACATGTGCCTCATTTTTTCATGTCAAAACTGTGGGCAAATCCACCAGAAACTCGCACTGGGAAGGAAAGCTTCTCAGCCCCACCCTATCTCAGTAAAGGCATCCATACAGTGCTCCTTTTTATTCTTTTTCTCTTTGTTTATTTTTCCTTTTTTTCATTTACATTTAATGAAAGCCCAGGTTGAATGAGGAGAAGAAAAGGAGCTGAACAATGAACTAAAATTGTCTGTAGGCAAACAGCATCTCTTTAGTACAGCAACACCCTTCCACAGAGTTTTGGCAGGGCTTTTTACACTCTGTTTTAGGGTTTTCCCCATTTCCACATCATTAAACTACATATGAAATGGCAGTTGCAGGAGGCTATCTAGCATTAGCTGGCAGAGGCGGTATTTGTGCTTTGATGCTCTTCAAAATACAAATGTCAGATTTTCATCTGATGTAAGATATCAACATTGATGCAATCACGTTATCTTAGACCAAGAGGATGTGCTCAGACCTCAATTCTGCAAATACCAAAGCAATTGGTGAAGTGTATTACCTAAGATCTCCTAAACGAGTGCTTAATTTCGCATGGTTGTCTGAGCAATTGTAACTGCTTCCTATGGGCATGTGGATTATGAAACATCTTTAATTATCTCACTATACTACTGGGGTTTTTTTCTACTTGACCCCTCCCTCACTAATTGCTCCTCAAAATCCTGCTCCTCCTCATCATCAATGCATGACTGTCTCATTTACTGCGCACTGTTCACACCCTGCTCTGAAAGCAGAATTATTCATGTCTTCCTGGGCTTTGCTGCAGCGTGCGGTATCAGTGTTCCACAAACATTTAACTTACTCCCACGGTGCTTCTGGTGAGATGAATTAACAGTGGGGATGGTTACGCATAGAGAACCAAGACACACTGAGTGTATGGTCCAAACTACCCACTAATTCAGGGTATAAGGTTTGAAATACCTAAGGCTTATCATTTCGTAGTACATCATATTTTCTACAGCACTTCATATGCTCAGAAAATAGCTTCTATTGATTTCAGATGCGACTGTGCATGCCAAGTACTCCTGCAAGCCCAATCCCAAGATTTCAAGCTGGGTACCGCAACACACAAATTGCCGTCTCTGAAAAGCTTGGTTCCTATGGCTTTCAACCATCATAAAGGGATTTTGTGGCAGAAGAAAGGCTAGGGTGAGATCCCAGGTGGGGGTTCAGCTGCACTGTAGCAGAGGCCTTTCTCTGCCCACAGCACCATGTCCCACGTGCAACCCATGCTCCAGCTGATGTAAGAAATGAGACACAGAGAACTGCTTAACTTGCTCCACAGCTCTAATTCAGTCCAGAAGCAAATCCAGGCTGTGCACAATGCTGGCCCACTGCATTCAACAACCCAGCGGTCCTTTGGAGAATACAGTTTGGCTGTAAGGTGCTGCAGGAATAGAACAGGGTCAAAGGAGAGCTGTCTGCGCCGCCTCAGCTCTGGCAGCTTTCAATGTTTAAGCCACATTCTTTATCAGCTTTAAGACAGTAGCTTTTTCATGTCGTCTTCTGCATTCTTTTTCTAAGAAAGATGTTAAAAAATCAATCCCATCATTTAGCATCAGATAACATCCATGTGGTTCATTTGGGTTAGTGGGAACTTCTCTATTCACAGCACAAACCTGCGGCAACGGAGCCAGCCAAGTAACTGATAACTGTGGTAAGCTTTCGAGGACCAGAAGTAGAAGAAGATGAGACAGGTGAAGTTCATAGATGATGTACATAGCTGGGGAACAGCAGAAATCATGGATTTGGGAGCTCATTGCAAGCTCTGGATACCCATCCCTCTTCCTTGGGGGCCAGCAAGGGGAGCAAAGCTGCTGACAGCACTGTAGAGAGACGCTGCCCCCGTTTTACCCCATTTATGCAGGCGCTGGATGTAAGTGTCGGATGAAGTCCATCACCACCAGTGGCCCTGGGCTTGGGCACGGTCAGGTGCTCTGTGCACATGTACTGCAGTCACTGAGGTCCCGGAGATGGGAGGTGGCATTGCAGAGTGTTGTGTGAGGCTGCTCCCCAGGGACATTTTTAGCCATTCAGTAAGACAGGTAGTTAATAAGCAGATGCAGCCCATAATGTTTTTTTTCATATTCTGTGATATTCTTGTACTTGAAACAAGTCTGAGATGGGGATGGTAAAAAGCATGTCCTTGACCCAAGGTCTTGGCTGCAAAAGAATTGCCAGCTCCGACCTCAAAGCCTTCAAATTTCAGCTAAGACATATATGTTTTTTCCCAGCTTCATTCTGAGAAAAAAAAAATCAGTAAGCAGTAAACATCCAACATAGAAAACTTTAATGTGAACACTTAATCCTTTCCTATGTTCAGAAAGGAATGTTTTATCAGAGAAAATACCAGGTCTTTTCAGTAAAAGGTAATGACCCCAATGTCTTCTCTAACAGGAATAACTTCTGTAGTCCCAAATAGTGATTTTAAATAATAATGTTTTCCAAGTAATTTTGATTGATTAAATAATAAGCCACAAGCAGGAATCTAGAAGAATCAGTGAAATATTTGTTAATGATTTGATATGCAATCCTGAGCCTGTGAGCAGGTGGGTGTACCTTGTTTTGCAGCAGGAGGCCAATGCCTTCCAGCAGCATCGCCTCAAAGGGATCATTGAAATCCTTTTAGTCTAGTATTTCATCTTGTACCTTTCTTTTTACAAGTGGCTCTCTGGCCAACAGCTTTAAGTTGGATTTCCTGTAGACACAAGGCACGGACAGATGCTGGCTTCATTGACAGCATCTCTCTTCCCTTCCTAGTCCCCTATTGTCTTGCAGATTTGTAGAACCTACCTGCAAGACCTCAGTCAGATTTTGCTGCAAAAGGTTCAAAAGCTAGCAGAGAGGGCAAATTGACACGATAAGGTCACATAAACTTTTATTAAGGAGATGGAACAAGGAAGGTGTGTATGTGTGTATAGTCATCAAATAGAGAAGGGCACCGTATACAGAGCACAGCTGAAACAGCTGGAGCCATGCCAGTTGACATGAGCCAAAGATTTGGCACATATTGTGAATTCTAGCCTTTCATTTGCATGGTGTGCGGAGGGTCCGAATGGTTTGCTTTTCTTAAAGCAGTGCACCACCTGAAGTAAATTTCTAGGACATAATTGCTGTAGCTACTCCACGTGTTTATTATCTTTGAACAATAACTGACTCCAAAGCTTAATAAAATGGGATATCATTTCTTGCACAATAGTGATGTCTTGTTAAATTATTCACATTATTTATTTGACAGATATTAATAACCATTATTTGCTATTCAAGAGAGAGACAAAAATGACTATTTGTTACATTCCTCCGTTATCTAATATTCATAAAACGTATGTGATGTAAAATGTCTTTCTGACGGATGGCCACCTGGGATGTGTTTACATGTTTTGCTTTATTAACAGAGAAAACAGCTACTGAAACTTATTTACAACTGTCCCCCAGTTCCCAGGCCAGCAAACTTCATTTCCAATCACTGAACCTCCCTCTTCCATGTTCAGAACATATTGTGGTTTGGAGCACGTCCCACTCCCGCACTCCTTGGCCTTTCCCTGTGTGCCTGCCAGCCCACTCTCACGTCTGCTAAAATGTGGGCAACGGATTCGTGCTGCGACCCCTCTGCACAGGGTTGAGATCCCTCAGGAGGTCTCAGTTATCCTGGAGGTAAATTGATGTTGACATTTGCCTTCAGAGACGAAAACCTATTATATGAATGTTGGCTGTGTTTCCCACCCCAGCCGATACCCCACCACGAAACCGTACCATTCATAGGCTCGATTCATATGACAGAATGGACTGCAGGCAGGATTTATTTTCCCATTGTCAGTTCCCATTGAGGCAAGGGTATTTACATGTGTTAATAGACATTAGTCATGTAAATCCCCAGTTCATCAATGGGAAAAAGGACTCTGAAAATTGTTAAATCTGATTTTCCAGAAGATTAGAAACAAGCCGCACTTAATCGTACGCTGCTATCACTACTCCTTTTTTGGTTTTAAGAATGTTATTCTGATTATTCAGACATAATGACCCAAATATATTCAAGTTATGCAGAACAATGAAGGGAAATCAAGTGTCCTTGATTCCCTGACATGCTCCTATGGAAATAACTGATTAGATCTTTCAAAGCAACGTATTTTCTCATCTTCCATTTTAATCATCACATTATATCCCACTACTGTTGAAATGCAAAACCAGAAGTTTAGTTTTAAATCCACATCCAGCAGCTTCCTTGTTTGATTTAATCTTTTTAAACCCCATAAACAAGTTATCAGCTGATTCTATAATGTCAAGCAATGGGCCTTTCACTCTAATTAGCAAAGAGGAGCAAACAAATCCCAACAAAGAAGAACCATTCCAAGTTTCCTTGCCAGTACAGCCCATTCAGGGCACCGCAGCCAGGCTGTCAGTTCAAAAATGGGAATTCCTCATAATTTCATTAATAACTTAGACATTTATTTTACTTGCAGACAAGTCCAAATTAAATGGGTTTACAAGTAGGCCACAGGTTGAGATTAGAACTCAAAGTCATCTTGGTAAAACTGGAATCCTTTCTCCAGCAGGAGATGCAATCCAATAAATACAAGAACAAAGCAAAAGGGCGGTCAGGCAGCAGTGCTGCAGAGAAGGATGTGGGCTTGAAGGGGCTTTCGACCCAAACATTAGTCCTGGTGGTGTGTTCTGGAAGAGCCAAGACATGAAACCACCACTCACAGAAGAACCAAATCCAGTCTTGGATACTGTTTGTATGCCTCTACTGTTTGTTGTCTTAGACCGCAAAATTTGGGAGCAAGAACACACTTTTTTCTTTATTATTGTCTCTGTACATCACAAAGCACTGTGGGGTCTGTCTTAAAGATGAGGCACTCCATCAGTAATGAATATCATGATGATATTTACTGACCCCACAGCCCCAGTAGAGACCCAAGAGATGGTGAGGTTTGACCAACAAGTGAGAGGCCCAAGGGGGTATGTGGGAGCCACAGGGCAGGTGACTCTCCTCTCCCCAGCTCCCCCAAAAGCTCGGTCCAGCTCATACATGAGGGTGAGAACAAAACTCGGTGCATGTCATCCAAATTACTGCTACAGAGACACATCTGCGTGCTTTCCTAAACACTAGGCAGAAACTTTGGTGAAAGACCTGTCATCAGCTTTTGGGGGAGCCCAATATACTGTGTCACAAGGGTCATCCTCATCCACAAACACACCGGCTCCTCTGAAGGACTCCAGTAGACCTGCAATGCAGTGTGTCCCTCCGGTATCAATCCAACCTATCTGTCCAGTCTTTTTTTCATCACAATGCCTGACAACTTGCTTGGTATGGGAAGCAGACAGACAAGACTGTGGTTTCCCAGAGCTCTTTCTTTAAAAATCGGTATCCTATTTACCACCTCAATTTCCTGGCGTATGACTGATGGAAGGCAGGGGTTACACATCGCAGTTGGTAGTCCAGCAGTCTCGTAATTGAGTCTCCTCAGGAGCCCAGGGTGAACCCCGGCTGGACCTGGTGATTTGTTGCTATTCATTTCATCAACTTGCTCTAAAACCTCCTCTTCTGACAGTTCAATCTGAGGCAGTTTCTCATTTATCCCCAGTAGGAAAATGCTGTGGTGTGGGAGGCTTCCCGAGGCTCCTCTACAGCAAACACCAGCACAGAGGCCTTGTCTGCCTCCACTGTTATGGTCCTGTCGTCTCTAAGTGCTCCCATTATCCCACGGTCATCTGTTGGCCGTACGTGTTTGCTGGCAAGTGGCCTCCATCTGATGTAGTTGAAAAAGGTTTTGTTATTGGTTTTTATGACTTTTAGTAAATGATTCCACAAATCCATTTTGGCTTCTTTTACTATGGTTTTGCATCTGATTGCTTTCCCTGGTTTGGACACAACCTACACTTCTTAAGGCCATCTTTGACAGAGTTCTTTGTCCAGCTGCTTACCTTATACCTGTTTTACTTTCTGTCTAAAATATTTTCTGATAACTGGAAATACCTTTACTATGACCCAGTAGTAAGGTGCCTTTTGAGATAACCTCCTCACCACTTGCAAGCATTTTACTCTCTTGGCTGTTGCCTTTAATTTCTTTTTAACAAGCTGCACACCCACATGTCACTGGTCCCTGTGTGACCTGTGCACACCGCTTTCTCACGGGCACCCAGGTGCTCTACAGGCTGCATTATTGCTGCACCTGGTGGACAACTCCACCAGGTGTGATAACTCACCTATCTGTTAAATAGGCTAAGAATGGGCACCACCACCTTCCCACTGGCCTCCTTCCTTTGCTCTGCTGTACCTGTAGCCCTTGGGGGAGGATTTGGGGAAGAAGGGAGAAGACTCTGTTTCTTGTTTATCTACCGTACTTTAAGTCATATGGTATGGACTCTGGAGAGTGAGGGACTGTCTCCTTTTCTGGAGTTGGGGACAGAGACTCCTCTTGCCCTCTTCTTCTCCACCACCTCAGCTCACTCAGCTGGAGCAAGTGAAGCAACCAAGGCTGCCCTACAGCTCTGTCCTGCTCCTCCACGGCTCCATGCCACCACAACCCAACAAATAAATGAGCCAGCAAAGGGCACCACGTATGGAAACCAGCCTGCTCCATTGAGAAGTCTGTGGTCAAAGCGAGCAATTACCTTTTCATGGCCTTCAGTTTCGACTCCTGTAAATTCTTCTTTTATGATGCCTGCTCACTAAATATTAATCTTCAAAATGCAATGACTCACCTCTTAATATGCACGTGAGTGGACTCATCCCTGTGTGCAGGGATGTTCAGTGGCTTCCTGTGTATTTCAGAATCCAATACAAAATCTGCTCCCCACTCTTAATGACTTTGTGATTTATCGACTTGCCCGTCTTTCCTCACTTCAGCTCAGTGAGCTTTATTTATTCCTTTTGTACATCAGTTCGGTGAAATAAACAGCACATGCATCTCCTTTGCAGCCAAACAAATGTATGATGGTGATACAACAACAAAATCATCATTAAGAAAAGTCTTTCCTTCCAGGTATTCACATTCACTACTTTTTCAGCAGCTTGCATAACCAGGCCTACTAAACACTGATTAATTAGCCCTGCTTGGGATTTCTCCCTAATGTCATTATCCCTAATGGCACTGGCAAAGATGTTGCTTCATGTGTGGCCTTCATTGATTGTGTAATCACCAACACATGCATGGAAATCGTCTCCTGGATGTTAGAAGATATGTCTTGGTGTAAATTAACGGAATTTGAAAACCTTTCAGCACAAAATTTCTTGAAAGTTGTTCCCTCATTATCTCTTGTGGTTATCCACAAAGCAAACTATTCCTCTTTTCCTGAAAAGAGATGCACTCTCCAGCCACACTCCCAATTATTTCCCTGAGACCCAAAGACCTAAACCAGCTCTGAATCCACCAGTCTCACAAGGTCCCTCTAGACTTCCAGGAAGCCATATTTGTTCAAAGAGAACCTTACCTGGGTGATGTGGACACGGTGCGATGCTCTCTGTGCTCAATTCTGCTCTAGCTATTAATGCACTTCATCTACGCTGGTTAGTCTCATGTGTAGGAGAAAAGGAATTTTAAAAAAGCTGTTATACCTACACCCGCCACTAAACCCTCGCTTTCACAACAGACACTGAAAAAAACCTGGCCAATATTAAGTAAGTGCCAGGACAACTCACTGAACTGGCCTTGCAGCAAAGACCGGGTGAGCCAGCCCCAAAATCTGAGGAGGAGGGGTCTGTACCCTGAAAAAGATGTGGTGGCTGTGGGGACAGGTAGTGCAAGGTAAGGTGCAGTGACATTGCATGGATGACAGGGCTGACACATCCTTTGGGTAAGTACGGGATGGCTGAGCGGAGGCCCTCCTTGAGGCTTGCATGTCTGTATGCTGGCTTTAGGGGGCCAAAACTCGAGCAGAAGTGTTATTCCTATTAAGTGCTCTTTTATCAAAACTGTTCGGATCAGCCTCCTAGCCGATCAGGGCAGAGTATTGATGTAGGCAGCTCAAAACCAGACAGCAAGCCAAAAATAACCCGCGACCACACCTTTCTTTCAAAAAATGCCTCTGGCTTTTTGACGGATTTTGGCTGTGGAGGCATTGACCACCTCCACAGGGAACAAAAGCCCCTTGGGATACTTGGGATCCCTTGATCGTGGGATCAGACGGAGGCACACTTAACCCTTGCGACCCTCCCTTGCCAAAGTCCCATGCTGAGTGTACCACCCCGGCCACGTTTCCCCAGGCTGTCCTCGTGTACACCACACTTCACCGATGACACTAAAATGATCACGGGGACAAATAACATGCGGGTACGCATGGGACAGTCCAGACGGCTCGGACTGGAGGGTCCCTGTCAGCAACACACAACACATCTAGAAGCAGCAAATGCTGGTTGCTCCTACAATAGAGAGGTCTGCAGCCTAGAATGGATCCTTCAGAGAAATCCAGGAACCCAATGGCTAATGGAGAAAGGGCTATTTTATATTAAAAAAAAAACCAAACTAAGCACATCTGTATGCAGCACTAGTGAAACCAAACTGGGAATAGTGAGTGTACTTCTGACATCCATGTTACCAAAACTATTTGGAAAAAGTCAGCAAGCACATAAAGAAGCGAGCCTCAAACCAACTGGACAACCAGAGAGTTTGTAAATCAGAGTTCTTGTAAAAGGCTGTGAGTTCAATCTCTTTAGCTCATCAGAAAGAAGGCCCAGGAATGATTTGATAGACAGCAGATAAGCACTCCAAGGCAGGAAAAATACTGGGTATTAAAGAGCTCTTTTAATTTCATGGAGGAAAGGGACAGCAAGTATCAAAGACTGGATGGCGAGCTCAGACCCCTTCAAATCAGAAACATGGCACACATTTTCAGCACGAGGGTTGATGGGCACTGCGAGCAAACTGCCACAGAAAGTTATGGATTTCCTCACCCTTAATTATTCCGATGAATTATTAAAGCCTTTCTGAAAGATATGCTTCAGGCAAACATGAACATCCTGTGCTTTGTATAGAGATAAGTGTGTTACACAGAGGGGCAGAGGAAGCAAGAGGAAAGGAGAGTAGCTTTCTGGTCTTGGACACAACCACCAAGACTAACCTCCTTCATGCTCTTAGGGGCCCTGGTTGCCCCCTCAGAGGAAGAAGACAGATTTTCCTGGATGGCAAGTTAGACCTCAGGGCCTGTTTCTGTCCCGTACAGGGGGGCTCTAATGACTCTGCTCCTGGACTTACTTCAGTGCTTGAAGACCTTTGGCAGCAATGCAGAAGGCAGGAGACTCTTTGTTTGCATTTTGGGTATTTGCAGAAATGTCTCTTCAGTTAACCTCCCCTTTAACGTACATGCAGTCATCTGCGACTGTTTGAATTATTGCCTTGTGGGTTTTATTTTCCTTTTTTCTATTAACTAATCCACCTTGTACCTCTGGCTCTGTAAAACTAGCATTATTTTGTAGGACTTTTGCTGGTATTTACTTTGGTTACCCTTTAAAACTCTGCTAACCACCAACACATGTCAAAACTGGTGTCTGCACGCTGCTTGCTGCTGTTGGATGCGCTTGACAAACACTAGCTGGCAGCACCACGTTTGCTGCATAGATTAGCGTATTAGTCTATGAAGTTATTCATACCGAAGTGCATTTCTGCTGTTTAGTTGAAATCCTATCATCTTTACCCTTGCAAGGCTTTTCTTGGCTGAAGATGCAGTTGTTTTTGTCATTTCCTCGCCAGGCACAAGACAAAGGCTTTATTGACTGTTCTTGCTTGAGTGAAGGAAGATACCAAGAAGAGTTTTGCTTACCTTGTAGGCTCCAGCGCATGAAAGACTTACACTGATACCATTTTCAGCACAGTGGGAGCTGCGGCTGCTGAGAGCCTGCGTTAGTCCTATTAATTTTTAATTCTTTATTATTGCATGTAAAACACTTCAGCTGTTGACAAAAATAGTTCTTTGTACACACATTTTCTATCCTTTTATTTGCACCTTTGGGCAGTCAGTGTCCACAACTCTGTGAATTGGGGACATCCTCTGGGAACACAATTTTCCCCTTCCGAAAGGCTGAGAAAGCTGAAGCCATTCCTCACCACGCTGAGGAGGAATCTGGCAAAAGGTGTGCCAGAGCCAGGGTGCAAAGCAGCAGATGTCCTATGGATGGGTCTCTGGGCTGAAACCCCAGAGAAGGCACCTCTCCTGCATGGGAAGGATCATTTGCACTTACTATGAGCCTGCTTGAGGACGTACTGCACTGCCCGGCAGCAGGCGTGTTGCTGGCGACGACACCAGCTACAGATCTCTGCTGCCTCTCAGATGTTGTCCCATACAACCTCCTGATATGTATAGATAAAATCCCCTGGCTGAAGCTGGGTGGCATTTCAAAGCCAGGCTGGTTGGTCTGGCCAGGGCATCCACTTCCAGTTGAACTGCTGAGGATGCAGGTCATCTGTGTTTTGCTGGTATCCCAACACCTGCACAAGGGTGGGTACAACTCCTCCCCTGCTGAAGGCAGGAGGGAAGAGAGAAGCCTAGAGTATGGCAGTTGGGGCAATATAGGCTATATCCTGACCATTTCTCGTCGTTTGCTTACTGGGATCTATCCAAGTGAAAATACTGCAACTTGGAGTTGAAAATCATCGGTGTTAGCTCTGAACATGAGGACAGACGCAACAGGTCAGAGGAAGGTCCACATGGCTAATCGCAGAGGAGTAACATAGAGTAGCACTTCTCTGCTAGACACATTCAGCCTCCAGATACCGACAGCTCAGAGGGTAGCTGAGGTTGAGGTGCTGCCTTCATATTTAACAGCCTTTGTGTGGACTTCTTCCCACCAATCTACTTTGCAATCCATGTAATTTCGGAGGCACCATGTGCTGAGATAACGGGTTCCACAGCGCACCTGTGGGCTGCATGAGACGCATCTCCCCCGCTTTGCATTGAATCTCCTCCTCGAGATTTTGGTCAGTGCCCCCTAATTCTCCTGCTGGAAGAGCTAGCACAGACATAATTCTTGCTTTGGAGGCTAGCCATACCCCCAAGACCTTAAGCCACGGTATAAATTATAGCAACCTGTGGCCCCTCCAACAAATGCCAGCGCCAGGTGACAGAGGAAAAGGAAACAGAGACCGGTCTCTGACATCCACCTTTATTCCTTTTGCTGAGTTGCCTCCAGCTTTCGCCGACAGTCAAGTTCTGCAGCACAAAAATCCTGAGACCTCGTAGGTGTAGCTCACGTGAGCAGCTCTTCCTGCAGAAAAAGCCCTTTGCAAGCCAGGGAGCTGGCCCAGGAAGAGGTTCTCCTTTCATGAGAAAAGGTTGCAAGTTCAGGCTCTAATTTGTTTGATAATTTTTTTATTGTGCTGGTCAACGTGCTAATAAGAGATTTATTCATGAAAAGGACAAGGTCAGCATCTATTCCCTGTGCAAACAGATGAGGAAAAAAATACCTGTAAACAACAGAAGTAAGAGAGAAAGCATGAAGAGCAGCACACTAAATTACCTCTGCCATGTGGGTCACTTTGGAGCACATTTTTATTTTATTTATTAAACAGCTTCCGCGCAAAGTGTGTTTTGCTCGACTAAGGCATCGTACAGCGAATACTAAAATGATGCTGTAGCTCTTAAGAGCCGGGGGCAGGGGGAGAGCGGAAACGCCCCTTTTATTCCTGGAGTTATTGTTTTATAAATAAAAGGTGCTCATGACGCTGTGTGTACAACACAGATAGGGCATAAAGAATCGCTGCAGTGGCTCGATAGGGATGATCTGTAGCTGAAAACCCATTAACGCAGACAGTAGGTGAGGCAAATGTGCTGAATTGTCAGGATGTGGAACACCAGGAGAACAACCCTTAAAATAGTTTCACCAAAAATAGCCTCTGTGGACAATAAGAGGGGGGTTTGCCTTCATTTATTTCTATTACCAGCTCCTTGACACACCGTCCCTTGAGCACTCCTTGTCACAGACGGAGCAGGAGGCCAGGCAAAGGGCACGCTTTCGTCCCACGCATATATGCCACTGCTGAAGTCCACATGGGGATGGAAGTACAGCTCAAAAAGCAAAGCCCACCGCAGCCAAGGGAGAAAACAGTCACCTCGAGCAGCTGGCAAATACACCGGGTAAAACCACAGCTCCCCAAATGCTTCAGAGCAGCTCCCTACAAACGGCAGCAAAGCCTCTGACAGAGCTCGGAGGAAATAAATTGAACGGTGCCTGTGAGTTGACAGGGTCTGCGCAAGAGGAGGGGATGAGCACTGCTGGGGCGGCTCTGATGGGGAAGCGGACTCCTATGCTCCGTCATGTCGAGCACATCCCTATTCAATAACCGGAAAAAATCACCTCTTCCCAGCATATATGTTACCTGCAAAGCTGGACCAGCCCTCAGGAACTGCTGGTGGTGCCCACGGTCTTCATTGCTCTGGGCGAGCACCACTTAAGACGGTTTTGGAGGAAAAGCCATCGCTCAAGGTTAAAATAGCACAAAGCTTCAGGGTGACTCCAGAGATGCTGAGCGGCACCAGAGTGACCTTAACAAGGGTTAAAGGGAAGGCCCAAGCAATGCTTTTGAGCTACCAGGTACATGCCCCAGCCACATCTCACAAAAGGATGAGACCTAGAGCTCAACTACATTCCCCCACCCACCTTTGGTTTCTGCAGGGAAAAAAGTCCAAAAGCCAGGTAGGTAGGCAAGAACCAGGTCACCATGTGTCCCTGAGCATGATGGCCAGGGGATTAGTTATGCCAGACTTGGCTCTTGGCGCACATTATAGGCATGACCCAGGGCAGGGAGGGGAAGCCTCCAAGGAAAAGAAAACCGTAGGAGAAAATAACGTTTTCATGATTTTTGGTGAAATACAGCTATGTCAGCAAAGTTTCATTTGCAATACGTGCAGTGAACATAGGTGGGAATTCAGTGCCTGGATTTGCAGCGAGCAGCTTGCGATTCAGTGTGATGACTCAGGACTTTCGATTTCTCTGCAGGCAAAGGCTGCTCAGACCTTACTCAGGCAGAATTTCCATTTTTCATGACAAGAGGCCATGTCTTGCTCTCCTAGTGCTTGTCCTGATAAAGCTAATATTGCTAATTCACAGCATTTCAGAAATTTTGTACACAATCATCATAGCCCCGAAAAGAGTGGTAACCATTGCTTGTTGGCTTTATAGTCACCTTCTCTGTGCTTAGAAGTGATGTTGTCACACTCTTTCTGAAACCCACTGATCTAATGCTGTATCTGCCAGATCTCCCTGGGATCAGGAGGTGAAATAGTCATTTCCACATCCTTATCCCTCAGGTACTAAAGGTGACTCTTACTCCTGATTTTGATTTTATAATGGGGCCACGGTGTATTTCCATGTACCACCTGTGCAGCATCACCCTATGCAAGTCCAAAGGGTCCAACCTCTCCTTGAACCAGAGGGCATCCAATCCATCCAACGCCTCCAGTGCTTTGCCTACCCCTAGGCGACAGCAGAAGATGGGAGTAAGATTTATACCTCAGTCAGACGCAATTAAATAAGACAGGATTTGGAATAAATGAAGTATAAACAATTCAGGTGTTGGAAAGGACGAGGTGAGAATAAATCTGAGTGAAGTTTTGACTCTAGAAAGAGTTGAGTGAACACAGACGTTGCAGCACTTGGGAAGGTATAGGAAGGAGGCAGACTGTAGCCTTTGGAAGCATAAATCATAGACCGTATCTATCTTCTCCAGCCATTAGGAAAAAAGAATGAATGACAGAAAAGAGAAAGGAGAGGAGGTCAACAGAGAAGGGTTAAAGGTTAATTTCCCGATTGCCAGGATACGAAAGGTAATGGCCCCAGATGCCTGTGAATTTCCTTTCAAAAGCGGCATCATCATTTAATGCACTCTTTTATTACCGCTCTCATGTCAGCTTCCTCGTGTTCCAAAACGGTCATTTCTTCTGCTATTAATATGATAACAATTCACACACCTTGGTCTTCTGATGGACCTTGATCGTTTTGACACGTCAGGTAAGGGCAGTAAATCTGTTAGAAAAATAACCTCCTCTTTCTGAAGTCAGCGGGAACTTTGCCACCAATGTCTACGGTGATGCGGAAGGTCTGATTCTGATGACTAATGGCATTAGTCACATCTTTACTGGAACCTGTTGTTATTGAGCAATTCCAAAATATTTGTTCAGAGAGCTCGGTTTAGATGCAAACATCGCCAGCTTGTACTCCATTTTATGATATCGGGAGCTCTCGGAAGTCTGGTGTGTGTCACCTGCAGTCTGCAGGCCGCCTGCTGCTCCATTTTTAAGTGAGGGATTTGCATTTTGGAGGGCAGGTAGCGTACAAAGGGCTCTTTCTTACAACAAGCATTGTACAGCGTTGGAAAGCTGGAGAAGTAGTCTATGTCTCAGACCAAGGTTGAAAGGTTTCAAGCAGGTGGTGGGAGTCATGGTCCCTCTCTGTTCCTTTTCCGCTGCTAAAGGAATGGGCAGTCCCATTGGAAAGGCTAAGTATCAACGCCTTAGATTCAGCCACTTCACCTCAGCCATCCCATAGAAATAATAAATTAATTTTTTGTAGGCCCATTGGTATGGGCAATGGCCCCAGCTCCATCATTCCTTGATGGAGGGCAAGGGACATGACAGAGGATGTCCTCTGGGCCATGCTGCAGCTACGCAGTCACACGTGGATTGCTACCTCTCCCCGGCTTTCCTAGGCTGTGCTTCATAGAGGGTTGCTGGCCCCACACCTGCTGCAACAGGGTCCAGAAAAGGTCCTCTCTGGGGTAGACGGAGGGAAGCGGAGGGCTGTCTCCTCCCCAGGCTCACTGGGCAGAGGGGCAGTAGCAACTAGCAAGTCTCTGAAGGTCTGAGCTGCAGTCTGCTACTTTTAGCACTGGTCTCACTCCAAGCATGTGGCCCCAAATGGCTAATAGATGGAGAAAACAGTTTGTGTTATGCCTTGACCTCCCAAGTAAGCTCAGGCCCCCATTTTAAATACGCTTAGTTTCTGGTCACAGGACTTAAATAGACATAGTAGAGGAAGGCAATATTACCTCTCCATTTGATGGCTGACAGGACAGCGAGGCAACGGTACCCAGAGCTCAGGCTAGGAACTAAAACTCAGTCTACAAAGTCTTGCCCCCAACACAACCACAAGGTCACTCTTCCCCTTTGTAAGGCTTTTCAAGCCAAGCTCTTCTGCTCAGAGATGAGAGGAAGAGTCCACAGTACTATAATGGGTAAATGGGGTTTATCGGCTCCTAACTGGGGTAATACGGCACTTACCCTCTTCTCATGTACAGTGAATAAATCAGAGTTCACCCGCTGCTTTTTGGCGAGGAGCTTGGAGTGCCTAGGTAATCAGAAGGCAGCCCGGAACGTGTCCCGAGGGTTGCCTGGTGGCTGAACCACTGCATCTGCCTGCCCTCAAAGGATGTCAAAAACTGAGGTACAGATCCAGCGCATGCAACTTATTTTTGTCTCCTCCAACTATGCCAAAACAGTATTTTACACTTCAGCAGAGAGCTAGTCTCTGCATAAATAGGCCACTAAACAGACTTACGCCGTATTGGCATTTCTCAGAACATCAGACATGGATATGGCCATTTTTCGGGATGTGGGATGTAAGATGAATAGATTTCATACCATGACTTCCAAGCCTCCATACTGGGACTTCTGATCAACTGCCCTATTCACCACAGTTATGGCAGTTATTTATGTTAAATAGATTAAAGGCTGAGCAACTTAAATTTTTGCTGAATGATGTGTTGTTTCAGCTTCTTTTACGTTAACATTTGTTTGCATTAGTGAGGAAATACCATACTCGCCTTCCTCTGGGATGAAAATTTGCTCGTGGACTCAAGTTTATCTATTTCTTGTTTGAGTAGAAATGTCTTCCGGTGAGGGGCCAAACAGGCTGGTTCCTGGTAACCATTACTTATTAAAATACTTAATTCTTTACACATCTTGTAAGGGGACTTCTACGGCAGAAGCAGTGGGAAAGACTTCGTCATCTCCCATGAAAATAATTCTAACACATTTTCGGCCCAGCTCTTTTCCCACTGAAGTCACCAGCCTAATTCCTAGAAATGTACCCTGTCAGGCAACTGGCACTTCTCTACCTACGATAAGCTGCAAGACTCAAAAGTAATCAACTCCTCCTGTTATTCGCAGCTTTGCTATTTATTGGGATTTGAGTCAGACTTTTCGGAAACACTTTCTAACACTGTTTAAAGACTTTCAATTTTCTGTTTTATGTAATGTAACCACTTGGAAGCCTTTTGTTCAAAAATAACTCCACAAGTATTCTTCTACCCTAAGTATAATGGGATTACAACGTTGCTGCAGAAATTCTGGAAATGTGTACAAATATGATGACAAATCTTCCTCTGTTTGATTCAGGCTGCTTGTGCACGCTTTCTCTCCACCCCACCCCCCGTATTGATCTGTGCTACTGACGAATTACTAGATCGGTTCTTATTTTGGTACAATTACCAAAACGTCCTTTGTCCCTCTTGTAAGCATCCCTTAGGTCAGGAGGGAGAAGCCACAGGGGTATCACACCCAATCAGGGATGCAGCCCTTGTTCTTCAGTGCCTTTGCCAGGCTAGGAAGCCCCGCGTCCCCACCACGGGCAGATGTTTACTTCTGTCAGCTCTGCAAGCTGGCTGGGAACATCTGGCCAAGGGACGGGGAGAAGAGCTGGCAAAGGGGTGTTTCAGGTGAAGGTGAGCCAGGGGCTTTAACCGAGTCCTGCCAGGAGCAAAAGAGAGCAGAGGTTTGCGTGATACTTCTTTTGTCATCTGCTCCTCCTGAGCTTTGCTGCTTCTTAGTAGCACTAAGGGTTTAGAGTATCTGTGCGCCAGAAAGCTTTCCTAAATCAATAGTCTCCTGTTGCTACATAAATACCTAACTGGAGCAAAGATGTTTATTTTCAAAGTGGGAGATGTTGCTCCTGTGACAATGTTTTATTATAATGATTTTGATCCTGAACCTGCAATCTTTACACCGAGACAAGACTCCCCTTGATTTCAGTGCAAGCTTTGTCTGACTAAGGATTTCAGAATTAGCTCTTTGCTTTTATTTTTATTGAAAAACAAGCCTGCGCTTGACAAGGAAAAAAACAGTAAGTGGATCATGTCAGGGAGACAAGTTCCTGTGAGAAATTTCTAGCAGGAAAAACACAGCTTTACGATTACATGGCAATAAGTTGCAAGGTTAAAGTTTTAAGAATTTTTCAGGAGAAAAAAATGCTAATGTAGTAATGTGGCGGGTACCTATTCCATCGGAGGAAAAGGCCCAACCCAGCAAACGCCTCTGGTACCTCTTCATCAGAGACTGCACCAACAAGTAAAGGTTGAACAGTAAGAAAATACTTCCATGAACATCTGAAACACCCACGGAACTAAACAGATTTTGACCCAAGGATTTTTGAGGGAAGACTGCACGTCAGTCTGGCCATACTTTAGGCCACCAAAAGGGCCCCGATCCCAAGGGGGCTACAAACCCGGTAGCAGCAGTCCTGTGCCAGCGTGCTTCCCTCCAGGAGAACTACCCAAAACCGTGCCATTTGCAGAAGGGGAGCCACGCAGCACCCAAACCCTGCAGGGATGGGGAGCACACAAAGACCTGCAGCTAATAGTAATTGCAGAGGCTCAGAAATGGCATTTGAGGGGCTGCCGGGGGTGGGGGGCTGCCCACCAGCCCTGCTGTGCCCTGCAAGGCAGGCAAGAAGTACCAGGGGAGCGGGGCAGGAGCAAGGGGCCCAGGGCACTTGCAGTGGGATGGGCAAATGCAGAGTCCGGGCTTCACTTGGCACTTGTCCCCTGCGCCCTGGCATCAGTGGACCTCAAAAAAGCCTGGGACAAAATGCCAGCGGGCAGGGATGTCCGCTGGCTGGTCTGGTAAATGTGTTTGGATGAGTTTGCTTTTTTTTTTTTTTTTTCTGGCGGTGGAGGGGCGGTTTGGGGAGTCATGGGGATTTTTTTTGTTTTAAACCCAAAATTCCCACTGGGAGCAGAGGGTTGTGAGCGCGTCGCTCAGCCTGCAACCACTTGCTGAGCCCCGGTGCGTGCTTCGGTGCCCCGCTGATGCAGGTGGGTGCTCCCAAAAGTTCATCCCACCTCTGCGTTTGACCAAAATCAGGCGATGGGTGTTGCCGCAGGCAGGGACCCAGCGAGGGGGAATGTGGGGATGCATTCTCCACGGGGGGTGGGGGGTGCTACATTAAAGAACAGCAACCCCATTCCCCAGATTG
>VYXH01012750.1:149199-167649 GCA_013397275.1 Burhinus bistriatus
TTTCTCTCTCCTTGCATGCTCAAGTTTTTTTTTTTTTTTTTTTTTTTCCATGGGAAGGAAGAACTATGTGAGCTTGCCCAGAGCACGTAGTGTATCGCTTGCGGTGAGGTCTAGCCCCCAGTGGGAAATGTAGTTGCCATATCCCCTTTTTCAAGATTACGCTTCTCAGTTTTAATTGAATATATTGACGGTGCTGCCTCTGAATAGATAGCGCTGCATGTTCTTTCTATAGCTGTCTGTATTTAACTCGGAGAGGGTGGGGTATACCAGAAGGACTTAAAATATTTCATTTTTTTATGCTCTTTCTTTAATTGTAGATTACTCTGCAAAAGTAGTGATAAAACACTAGTGGTCATGGTGTATGGCAAAACGTCTTTATAATCGGTACCGTATCAGATGTATTTGAATCATACAGGTTTAGGATTGCCTTCAGTCAAACAGGAGATGTGAAGGTCTGTCCCTGTGTGCACTTGTATTGTAATATAATCCTGATGTATGTGTTTAAATGTAGCGGTATGCACTTTTGCTAGCTTGTCACAGATATGAGGGGGGGAAAAATGCTGGTATTGGGTCCAGATCCTTTTCAGCTGCTTCCACGAGCTGCGTATTACAGTTAAAAGTTTAGAAATGTGCAGAAAGGTAATGTTAACTCCTTGGAAAGGAACAGACAGAAGAGTTATCTCTCCACCTCTTTTATTCTTCCATTACTATATATGCAAATGACCATTAGC
Organism: Burhinus bistriatus; assembly: GCA_013397275.1. Classification (NCBI taxonomy): domain Eukaryota; kingdom Metazoa; phylum Chordata; class Aves; order Charadriiformes; family Burhinidae; genus Burhinus; species Burhinus bistriatus. Next base: position 149,931 of record VYXH01012750.1, read on the forward strand.
CTCTCACTGCATTATATAGGGAAGCATAATTTCTGCTGTATATCCTACAGTAACACCCTCAGCCGAGAATCGGGTTGCATCTGGCTTCTCAGAAAGAGAACGATACATCAGGTAGAGGGAAACAGCAGAGGCGTGAGCAGCGTTCTTCTGGAAGTGCTGCGTAAGCCAGTCTATGGGATTTCAGCAGGCAGCCTTCCGAATAGGGTGGATGCACCTCACTCTTCCCCCCCCAAATTCACTGAACACTTAAAGTAAAATTCGCCTCTGCCTTATCCCATGCTTAAAAACCCTTGCTGTACTGCTTTTTTCTTTCTATATGCTGAGACACTGTGTCTTAGCTTGCCTGTCCTTGTGAATGCGCACTGACGTACCGGGCGCTTCACTTAAAATGGTACTGGGTGGTTGCTACTGGCCCTGTATTAAATTGGGCTGTGAATGGACATGTTAATAACTTGACTACCTGGCATATTTTAAAAGCATAGATATTCATAAGGTTTGTTCCTGAAATGTTTTCTGTCTCTAATAGTGTCCAAATCCAGAAGATGAAAATTAAATAATAAAAAAAATTTAGGTAAAACTTGGAGACAAAAGACTTAAAAGCAAAGCTACGCTTTATATAAAACTTTGTTCATTTTTCTCTTTTATTAGATCCAGGCTATACTTGCAGGTCGTTGTCTTTTTTTAATATATTCATTGTTCCTTTTATCTTTGTGATAGAATTCCAGTGTAATACTAACATCTCTTAGACTTAAAATACAGATGCACAGATTCTACAAAACACCTAAGTTAACTGTAAAATGAGTACATTTGCAAATAACTTTAAAATAGAGCCATTTTTCTTGGGAAAACTTGCTGTCTGTTACTGCTGGTAATTGTGTTTAGTGAATAATACAGAACATTTGCCTCCTCATTACAGAAGAGGTCAATAAGGCTCATAACTGACAGGTTCAAAAGAACAATAAAATACCCTGATTTTTTTAATCAGGTACTTGAGTAAATGGGTTTTATTGATATTTTGCTAACAGCCTATAGTCTGTTTGTTAAATTCTGTAATGTATTTATGCAATATTTGTATCATTCAACCCTTTTTTTATTAAATCAGTGCGTGAAGCTATGACTGCTGTTAGTGCTTAATGATTCCTTTTTTCCTGGCTCTATAAAATAATCCCTTCAGAATTAATTGAAGACCTAAACATTAACCAGCATAAGGAGAGATCGTAGGACCAAGCTGTACATTTGGTTAGTTTAGTTCTTTGTGAAAACGAAACCAACAAACCTGAAACCATTTTTTTTTGTTTGTGGCATCAGTCGCTTATTTGGGCCTCTTTTGGATTATCAATAGCAAATTTTACATTCTAAATGCTGTTCAGATGCGTAATATTTGGTGGTTTAATATTTAATGACTGATTATGATTGAGATTATATATAATTCTTCTTTGCCCTGTTAAGAGTTTCTCTGTGAAATGAAGACAGACTATGTGGATTTTGTGGTGTTGATGTACATTTTAGTGTACATTTCCCCCTTATTTTCCCGTAAGGGTAAAAATACACACACAGATATGATCTGTAATAGGAAACAGTAATTTTAATGACTTTTGTACTATGATTGTCCTCTGGATGATCAAAACATTTTTATTTTTTTTATTTATTTTTAGGTAGAATAATAAACAAAGCTAGAAGCAAAATTGTCCACTTCGGGAACTTCGCTGAATATAAAAATACATTGCTAGAAGTCAGGCTTCCGCATTCTTTGGGAAACAAAGGAAAGATCCTCTTTCCTTTGTTAATGGTATTTATCATCATTAACTCATTAGTTGCTGAAGGCAGAGATGAAATGTTGGAGGGATTATCAATGGAGATGATCCATTGATAAAATTCACATAGGTTCTTTGAGGAATGCCTGTGTGCTGGTATTTTGCAGATAAAATGCACCCAAAAATACATAAGCTGCAGGCATTGCTCCACCTTAACGCTCCTTAAAGAACACCAAATTTTTTATCTTGTGTTGATGTGCATGTTAAATGCCTTCTAAATAAAGAAGAACAATTGCAGGATTCCTTTTTATCTGAACTTTGGGTGCGCCCTTGTGTAAAATGGAAATGCTTTGTGAGGCATCCATGAGAAGGGAACAAAGTAGAAGGGAATATGGGGCTGCTTTATATGATGACCTGTGATTTGGCCTCTTCTGAAAATATATTATTGTCATTTTGTCTGAGCAGATTTAATTTTTTGAAAAGTTAACCTTTTTTAAGTGATTGTCTGCCAGCCAGGATCAACTATGGGTTGACATAGAGCAATATATAAAAATATACATAAATACACAGATCATCTTTTCAGATTATCTCCTTTTTCCTTTTTATTTACATGTTGAAGGAAAGGATATGTCCAAAATGTGAGAAATTTTTTTTTTTTTTTCCCTTTAGGTAGGTGTGGCACTCTTGCATCGCACATACTCTTTGCTTTTTCGAAGTCCAATGAGTCCTCCTCTAATTGAATTTTAAAGAACGGTGTTTCAGTGGATACTTCACAACATTGTGTCGTGCTTACATAGGGCTTACAAACCCACAAATAATTTGCACAATTCTATTCTGTGTATTCCCATTAAATCATATCTATGTGTTCCTTGAACTTTCTGTTACGGGGGGGAAAAATTCTTCCTTCTAGTGACTCTTTTATGTTTTTATATGACATCTTGCAAACCTCTAACCAGGATCCTTACTGTAGCTGCTTATGATAACCTCCAGCATGTTGATGTGAGGGGAGGAGCAGAAATCTAACAGCTCACACTCCAGACACCCACGCTGATTGCAATAGAGGAAACTCTGTACAGCAGCAAAACAGAATAGTAAATATAGAGTAAGAAATCATGAGAATGTGGCAAGTTATAATTACAAAGAGGGGACCTACATCGAGCTGAATATTTCTTTCTGTGTATGACACAAGTGAGATTATTTGCAGGGGGAAAATCCTCAAATTTATGTATTGTATTTACTTTTTATAAATGTATGTTTCTGTGTTTCCCGATTTCTGATTGACTGACCTCAAAGGGAGGGCTCATTTTTCTCTGGATTGTGACTCTGGCTTCATGCTTTTAAGAGTCAGAACCAGGTACAAAAAGACGTAGCATTGGTGGTGAGAGCTGAAGAGCAGCAGCGATTCACTAAGGATGTAATTTTCCCCATCTTTCTCTTTTGTTCGCGTCGGATATACACAATCGTACATGTATTTCTGTGTGGCTTTGCACATGTGGCAGAGTGGCTGTGAATGCACCTCAGAGTCTGCAGGGATTTAATGTGCAGGTACCAAGGATGCGCTGGGACATGCTTCCAGTATCCTTTTTAAGTTTCCACGTGCGGGAATTTGAATTGCTTCTCCCAGGATCTTCCATCAGGGAGAAGATTATTTGGATCACAGAAGGATATAAATTAGTTATTTATTGAATGTGCCTGGAAAGACAAGAGGCTGCATTTGTGTACAGAATAGGAGACAACTACTGATTAATTATGCTATAGACCACAAGTAGCTTATAAATGTGCGCATGATAAATGTCTGTATTATATACCCTTTTCCACTTTATCTGTGGACAACCCATTCATTCGTCTCCCTCAGGACTGCTGCAAATATTCGAAACACCCATCCCTTTTAAAATAAAAAAACCCGTGCCAACGTAGTGGGCTTTTTTTTATTTCTCCTTGCTGAAATGGTGACTTTCCCCCTCCCACAGATCGTGCCTGTTTATTGCTCATAAGAGGTTTGAAAGTGATTGGCCTGGTGTAAGCAGCCTGGCCTGAAGGAGACGGGGGACGGGGACCCCCGCGCTGGCTGTGGGACACGATCTTTGCCTCTGCGGGAGAGGTGAGCACTGGGCTGTGCGTGGGAAGGGGCTGGGGACGATGCTTTGTGTAGAGCCTCTCGTCTCCATCCCTTTCAAGGCTTCCGCTCCTGGCGCTTTAACGGGAGAGAGAGCACTGCCTTTTGGGGTTGAAGGAGTTAAGAAAATGTGACTTTGTACCAACTTGCCTTGCCTGTCTGCATTTACTAAATTGCATTTTATTAAAAGACAAAGTCACTTTCCTGACACTGTAGCTGCTTTGCTCTGACCTTCCCTCAAGGGCACCTGTTATCCTAAAGGTATGGCTTTCTTCCTTGAGGAAATAACATTGCTGTCCCTCCCTCCTCCTCGTTTTATGCCCCAGCACTTAATTTCTGTGAGACTCAACGTATCTTCTTTGTGTGTTTAGACCACGAACACCACCTAGGGAGATTAAACTACTGTGCGTGACAATTACGTGTACATGAAACTCTTCATTAGCCTCCGTACTAAAGAAAGGAGAAAATAGATGTCACAGAAACATTTCTGCCCAGTTTTGCTTCTGCAGCAGAGGAGTGGGAGTGTTGAAGTATCTCTTCTGACTCCGGAGTGGCAGTGTGCGGGTTTTCAGGCAAACATCATCTCCAGCGCTAGATGAACAGGGACCGCAGCATGCAACCAGGTGGTCCTGGTTGCATGGCCAAACCAGAAGCTGGGGTAACTCTCGAGTGAAGTAGGTTATCTCCGGGCCTGAGCATCTCTGTGTGTCTGCATCGCTTCGTACATGACCCTGTGTTACCTCTGAAACAAAGCAGCAGAGCCCAATCCTTCGTGAGACCGTGGCCCCCAGCAGAGGGGCTCGAAGTGCTCGGTGCTTGGTGAGAGAGGCTTCAGGTCTTGCATTCATGTTGAGTCGCTGCCGAAAGCTGTGCCAAAAGGCCACTGTGGCTGGCAAGGCGACAAGTCGCTTTCTGCTTGAACGGCAGAAGGGTTTTTCCTCGGTGTCTTGCAGGCTTCTTGCTCCATTAGACTTGAACTTTGAACTATTTTAAATTCATAAAACATCCAGGAATATGCAGATTTTTGTATCAAAAGTCAAATCCAAGAGCCTATTAAATACTGTAAGTACTCTATAATTTGCTTGATTAGGCTAGTATTAACTCCAAGTGACACTTCAGTGACATCAACTGTGACAACGGAAGTGACATTTCTGAATTGCCTTATTTTTAGGGAGAATGTTGATCATGGCTTTTTCAATTGTCGCTGTGGCATAATGCTTATAGACCAAGATATTTCTGGCAAGCGTGACGTGTCCCTTCTCTCTGGTTGCAGGGCTGTGGATGATCAGACTTGGTGCTGCTCGGTAGGGTTCCTGAGCTGACATGCAATGGCATTTCTGTCAACAGAAGCCCATGGATTTTTGTTTAACCTGTTCAGAATTAAAATATTCTGAGGAAGAGTTCTTGATTGGATATCAGTAATGTTTACCAAGACAAGGAAGAAGACGACTGCCAGTGTTAATGATAAAGTCTATGAAGCAGTGGTTTCAGTGGTCCAAGCGCATGATAAAAGAGCATCAACGGTGCAGCATCCTTTCTTTTTTCTCCTCAGCAGTGGACTACATGTTTTCGATTCTGGTGTAGCTTTCAAAGGATAACAGTTTCACGTACTTGGCATCTAGAGAGGGGCAGTTCTTCCCACTGTCTGTATCCGTGGTCCTGTGTAGCCTGCTGACTACCAGGCTGATAATAGACAGTGATCTCCCCTGCAGAGTGCTAGGCAAGCATTTGCTGAGCCCTGCTTTAGATCTTGAAGGTTGTCTTACCCTCAATAACGTAGGCCTATAGTGTTCTTTGAGCTTATGTCCTGGCAGGCTTCATTCCCGGCAGTATATGAAGGCAATCTCTAAAAGCGTCCCCTAATGAAGAGCCAATGGCTGTAGGCAATCTTTTTATTGAGGGGAAAATTGCATAGTTTTGGTGAAACTTGTTCTCTTTTAATGATTGTTTCACCTACATTTATAATTGTGTAGAAGACAGATGCAGAGTAATTCTAATCGTGAAAGAGAGTTAAACAACTACTCATCTTGGTAGGTCACCATGATTGGGGTACCACTCCCTGGAAGAGTCAATGCAGGATTTCTGGTTTGTCACGTAGGAAGCACAACAAGGATTGTAGCTAAGCAGGTGGAGTACTGTCGTCGTTTCTTCTGATTGACTAGAAATAACCATATCCAGCGTTTTATTATTCTGTTCTCTTCGCCTGCTAAGTCTTAGCTTTGAAAGCCCTTGAGAATACAGGCTTGTACTTTCTTGGTCTGTTCTGGCCGATGGAGCCTTGGTTAGTTTGGCCAATAAATTCTGCTGTAATATATGTCGTAAGTTGGCGAGACTGCAGCCTGGGTAGGAACCTAATTAAATTGGCCTGTGCTTCCCTTTTGCTTCCCATCTTTCAATCATTGATTGGATTTTTATCCAATATCTTCTAAGTAACTTGAAGGAATGCAGGTATCTACACAGAACCTGTACTGCAATACAATACATATCCAGCTTCTTCCAATGTACCCAACCATTTGTGCAATAACTGAGCTTCATATCCAGATCTTAAATACATTTGCTTGCTTGATATATTTTACACAAAAAGAATATTTAAATACTAATTATTTTCCCTATATATTCCTGCTGTATTTCCTTTCCAATAGGCTTGTTGAAACTAAGTCTGTCACTCCTAAGAATCAGAAATTCTTGTCTGTCATTCCCGTGATTATATGAAGTAAAATCTATAAAAGAGATATTTACTACAGATCTGGTCTGATCCAATTACTTGGGTTTGGAAATAGGGCTTTTTTGCGCTTTATGGTTGTTGTGGTCTTAAATTCTGATGTTGAACACCGTCTGTCTCATCATCCTTGCTGATGGCAGAGGAAAAATGGTTTATTCCTAATTTAATATTTTCTATGTAAACATTCCAAAGCCTCCTTATCTGTAATGCTTTACATATGACAGGATGAAATCGCATCGCATGTGATTAACCAGGGCAGTACGTCTTGTTGCACGCCTATCCAATGACACTACCTGCGTTCATCTAATATGTTGCAGCTCTGAGGCTAATTATCCAAGAATAATAGTCAAGTTTAGTCTACTCACATGTGTTGCAGAGTCTATTTATTGGTGTTGCGTCATCTTCCAGAGACCATTTACTATGATAACTTTGTAATTTAAAAATTGTTTAATGGTTATGTTCAGGTGAAAAGGAGCAAATAACCTATTATGTGTGTCCTACTTTATTTGAAATGTTTTTCTTGCCTAATCACTGAATTTATTTCATGTTTTAATGTAAGACTTTTCTCTACAGTTTCCGGCACAAAATTGTGAGGCTATGCTGTACATGTTTATAGCAGCCTGGATTATCTCCGTCTTGGTGAATTCAGCTTTCCTTTCAGCTTGGTAAATGCTGATTGCTGTAAGGCTTGGAACATCGTTAGAGCTGGAAGGATTGTTGTTACCTGCTAATGCCTGGAAATTTGTTTGCTATCCTGTAGTTCAATGCAAGAAGAACCAAAAATAGGAAGTTTTTAGCATGGTTTAACATTGTAGTGGATCAGCAGCCTTTAGTTTAGTCGTGTGTTGTTAGGTAGACGTGGCGTGTTCATCACTTGAGCTTAAATCTTACAGGATTTTGCATGCAGCTCTGTTTCTGTGTGTTCCTAGCGAATAGATAACAGCAAAGTTCATGTGTGGGATTGTCTGAGAGATAAGAGCACCTAGAAGTGACCGCCAACCCAGCAGAAGGCTCTTGTGAATTTTGAAGAAGTTTTTTGGGTTCCTGTTTTCAGGACTGACCTATGTTTGGATAATGAAAGGCTACTGTTGGCTGAGTGACTGACAGGTGTAAACCCCGTACTGTATGTCACTGTTATCCAATTTAAAAATCTGGTTTAAGCACTACCACCATGGATCCTGCTTCGTTGTTTGTTTTTAAATACCTGTAAAAAGAAGAAAGATAGGTCTATCTGTCTTCAAAGCGACATGAAGAAAGAGGGGGAGAAGCACGTGGATTAATGGTCACCTGGACTGGAACATCTGCTAGGTGATCAAATGAAGTGCTTTTCTGGTCATTTCCATTGATCAGGGCTCACAAAGAGCTTTCTGCTCCAGCTGTAGGTCTGTAAAACCTCTGACCATGCAGATGATCTCCTTAACTCTCTGATCAGTTGTTCTGGTTTTGCTTATATCTGAGAAAATCCTGTAGGAAACCGCAGTAGAACTGGGCTCTGTGGTCATGCCCTAATACTTCACTTGCCGAATAATGCAAACCCTTAATTACAAACTCAGCCACATTAAAAAAATTGTTGGAGGCTGACATTTGTGCATGAATTAAATGTGTGATGCATTTGTTGTGGAGGCATGAGGTTGTAATTAGGGTTTTATATGATATTGTAAAAGGAGATTAATGTATAGCGTGTTTCCTTATCAGCAGGAAGCAGGAACCAGTTCCCTGTGACAGCACGGAGCTGCTCCCCATCCCTGGACATGTCCCGTGCTCCCCATCCCTGGACACGTCCCGTGCAGGTGCTTGCATGGACTTGAGGAGGCCACCTAAAGGGTTTCCACTAAATAGAGTTTAAAACTACTGGAGAGGCAGGGGTTGGTAACATAGGAGCTGGGAGTACTTTTTGGGCTCGATTCCAGGATTTCCTAATTTGTTAAAGTGGCAAAGTGCCCCCTGTCTGACCATGACACAGTCCCTGGGTACTTCAGCGGGGCTGTCTGGGGGTACCTGGCGCCCCTTCAGAGAGGACCCCAGGGCTGCTGTTGGTAGCCCTGTTCTCCAGGCTGTGAGTCAGCGATGAGGAGTGGCCCCATTGGTGGCAGTGGCAGGGTGGTCCAGCCGGCTCTTGGGCCAGTTGCGTTGTAAGCGGGGGCACGCTGCACCACTTGGGTTAAACATCAGGGAGCTGCATGGGGGCACGACTGGGCAACTTCTAGTAAAGTCCACCTGTCTTTTTCTTTTTCTTCAGGGATCTGCTGTGGTTCCCAAGCTTTGCTGCTCTGCAGAGCTCACACACAGAAATTCCTGTTTCAGCCCCAACCCATTGCAGGCTAGTTTTTCAAAGCAATTTGCTCATACAGCCGTCTCCCCCTTCCCACGCCTACACAAAAGTCTTTTACTGTTTTCTTCTTGCTGCCTTCTCCCAGCTTCTCCCTATATGAACCGAGCCACACAGCAAAGGTGGTTATGAAATCTCTTGCATACGGGCAGGGTTGATGTTTTCTACATCTGACCTCTATTGAGTCAAAATGATATTTTTAACTTCATCTGCAAGTCTTGCTTTGTATGTCCAACACAATGGATGGGACGGGCCCAGCCCTCTGTACGCACTCTCTGCTATTCTTTCTCTCCCTAGACGGGAAGCCCCCATTTCCCCATCTTTTCAGGATTCTTTAAAGCCACCCACATGCATATGTAAGTGGTTTGCTGAGCCGTGCATAATGTGGTCACTTGAATGCTTCTGGAATGCATAGGTATCGTGTGAAGATAATGATCCATATAAATGCCTTTCCTAGCAAGAGACTTATCTGTAGATGGTGTGCGTGTAGGTTGCCTTAAGCGTTGGAGCTGCTTTTGCATTTTGTTCCTCTCTCCACTTGCTCAGCTTTAGATCCCTTTTTTCAGCTTTATATTTTGTTAGCTGCGTTAGAGATATTAATTGTGCTCACAGAAAGCCGCAATTAGGTGCATATGTATCGAAAATGACTACACTCTTCATCCAGAGGAAAATTGCAGATTCAGTGATTTGAGTGGTTGGTTGCTGCTCAGTGGGAGAAGAAAGTAGGACTGTGTGTTTCACACAATTTCTACATTCCTTTTTTTTTTTTTTTTTTTTTTGAGGGAAAGTGTCATGTTTTTCACACATGGTTCATCCTGGGTCTGCAGCCTTCCAGAAAAGTTGTTGTGTTCATAAGGACTATAGAAACAAAAAGGTATAGATTTGCAAAACTATTAATTAAAATCAGCTCCAAAATACATTTTTCTCTTTTTCTTTCTCAGTGAGACAACTGAGATAATTGACAATTTTAAGTGTTGGTTGGTGAGGGGTGGAACTTCCTTTTCCTGTCTGTATGTATAAAAGCATGGCTTGACTTTGATGTGCCAGAACCTCATGGTTGAGTCATCCCCATGGCCCTCGGTCCTCTTACTCCGAGACTTTGCGTCACCCTTCCTCCTGCTGCACAGCCTCATCATTTCCTGCTGACGCTGTGAATCATGCCCTTTGGATGCCTGAAGCTGGAGAGCAATTTGTGCAATTAGTGAGCCTAAAAAGTAATATTGCCCTCCCCATGGCCGTACGAAGACTGCAGTCGGGTGTCAGGAGTCAGGTCTTAGATTGGAAAGGAATCAGATCTTTGCTTAATAGGGAGCGTGGATACCACCAGCATGGTCTTTTTAGGGCATCTTAGGCTGATCTCACATTAACTGCCAATCTCAAACACATTCACAGTGTTTTCTCCTCTTAGTCTCCATACCGAATTTCTGGGAGGCCTGTCTTGACTTGTGCCTTTAACCCTATTCATTCACAAGGGCTGAAAGTTACCACTGCATCTGTCTGCATCTTGGGTATTGAACGAAAACACGTTAGCCAAAAGGCATGCCCCTCGTTTGTTAGATGTGCTAGTCTGGAACTCCTTCATTTGAAGGATATTGCAAAAAATCCCCCAAATTAGACCAGTTCTTGATAGGGAAATCCATACCTTCCGTGACCTCATTTCAACTGGAGAGTTCAATGACTTCTTATTTGGATATTCTAAGAAGAATCTCACTACAGACATGTGAACTAGAGAATAGGATAAGATTTAAATAATCTCAAGAAGGTATTTTCTCAGTTAAAAACAAAAGAAAACAAGTTGTAATTTTTGATCCACATAATCTTGCCTTCAGTTTGGAACAACATAACCTCTGAAACTAAGCCTATTGGTCACAAATTAATGCTTTCATAAATGTTTAAATTAAAAAAAAAAAACCAACCACTATTAGCATAAATAGGCTCAGGAATGTGAACAATAACTCAATTTAGAAAACCACATTAACATTATTAATCAAAATACTGAAGACAGACTGCTGACAACACTGATCCGTGTGTAGCATATTAGTGAAACAAGGAATAAGGCTTGTACCCTGAGATTGTCTTTATACTGCAAAGCCTGGATGTATCCATCATGTCACTAAATGTCATTTACAATCCATTGTAGAATAAACTCCTGAGTTAACATTTTTGTACTGCAGACTGCCAGAAAAAGCAAGAAAGTTTTTTCATGCTGTTCATGATTTGAAAACATTCCTAATTTGGGAGAAGCATAAAAATATTGATAGAGCGCCCCTATCAGAGTCTATGAATGAAGAGGATGCACCCCAAGAGAGCCTCTGCTACATAGCAGGTTGTTGGGTTTTCAGGAGAGTAAACAGATGAGCTTTTCTCATAGCCAGATAGCCACAAAGGCATTCTTCCTGGGGCCAAAGTGGCCTTGGCATGAAATGAGTTTGTAAATCACGTTGTGCATCACAACGCTACTTTTAATTATTATATGGGTTCCAGCTTCTCGAGAGCCTCCAAATACTGCCTTACCTGGTCAAGCAAGACCTTTTTTTAATGATTCAGCACGTTCACATGTGTAAAAGGAAAGCTGTGACGGGGTTTTGTGGCTCCTGAGCGGGTGTTTTTTCCTCTACTGGTTGACCCTGGAACATTGAGCTGGTGAAACACCTAACCTTTCCTGCCTGGCAAACCCTTGGCTGCATTTGTTCAGCTGCCGCAACATTGAACTTTTAGCTTCTTCTTGGAAATAAATGTAGCACTGGAAAAAGGTGCCTATCAGAGAAGAGTGGCAGGATTTGCGGTATCTTCCTCTGCCAAGGGGACGGGGATGCCATGCCAGTTTCTTCTAGTCTGTCATGCTCTGAAGAGACTGGAGGGACAAGGATTTCATCTCAAAACAAGCAGTCTTTGGCTTGTCTGCCCAAGCTGCCAGCGGTTTTAGGGGCAGGGGCAGCCGTTCCCTGCAAAAGCAGTAATCGTCCTGCTGCGTACGATGAGCCACCAAACAGCTGCCATGAACCGGTGACTTTTGGTTTCTAGCAAAGTGCAAGAATTGTACCTTGCTAGGTGAAAGATGCTAAGTTGTCATCACACTTCTTTCTTTCCCAGTTCTGTAGGACGTTTCTTAATGCAATCTGTGTGAAAAGTGCTAGCTATTTGTCTTCCGTCTTGTCCCAATATATTTATTACACTGTACCATGCTATGTTTATGTCATCAAACATGCTCCTCATTTTCATTTTGGTCTGTAGATGCGTAACAGAATTCTGTCTCCTTTTGGATTTGTTGCTAATTCCTTTAGTGAGCAAGTAAGACCAGAGAATTTATGGTAAATTTTGTTATCCATGAACATTTGAACTTGCCTTCAGAACACTTCTGGGCCCCCTGTAAGAGACGTGGTAATTTGTTCAGCTGTACAAAAACGCTACTTAAATTACTGACATGTGACAAAGTACTTCAATGAAGGATTCCTACCTGATTTCATCACATCCACAGCAGTTTTCACGTGTCACTTGCAAAAGGACAAGCCCCGAAGTTCAGTAAAGCGTACACAGAGAGGTGTGTTTGGGAGTTCTGGCACCGGTATCGATGCTGGCACTTGATACTTGTGTTTGGCCGTGTCGTTTAGCCCTTGCAGTGGCGGTGGACTTCCACAAACCAGAGGTGGGAAACGAACGGGATCTCACAGTGATTAGCTCACCTGAGCAGGCAAAGCCGTGCAAGCACAAAAAGGCTTGTGCACTGGGCAGTTTTTGCACTGCAGCCAGAATATCTTCACAGGTTCAATTTCTCTACAGTAATTAAGGAAACGGATCTTTTTCATGAAGCAGATTTGGAGTCTGTGTCTGCTCTTATTGAAGTTGGTAGGGATTTTTCAGTTGACCTTGGGGCTGCGTCAGAGGAGATGAATGTGATGCAAAAGAGTGCTTGGGTTTACAGGGGAAAACCCCTGAAATTACCATGACCCCTTTTGGTGTAATGTTAAACCACAAGCAATAATTTCTGTCAATTTTTAGCATGGGTAAAGAAATCCACAACAATGTGAAGGTTAGCTAAAAATATGCTGCTTGGCTTTTTTGTCATGTGTGTTAAGGTCCTCTAAGGTTTTTTTAAACAGTATTAAATTTGGGTTGAAATACTACTTTGCAATAGGACAGATATTTGAAAATGTGTTTTCACTTTACTTATGTGCTGCTGAGCCTAGGATGCAATGTCCCCTTTTACAGCTGGCTTCATCAATGTCACTTAGGTCACAACCCAGACGTGTGGCCCCCATATTACCTAGCCATGACATCATTTTCAGTTGCAGAAGAAATACAGAATCTGAAATGGAGGAGGAGGTGGAAGGGACTGCAGGGTCTAGTCTATAATTGGGAATCTTTACTTTTATTTAAAAATATCTTAGCAGAAGCTTTGTTGTTCATCTTTCCATATAAGTGGGTATATTCTCATTGTCTGCTGTTAAGAGGAATATTTTTAACAGCTATGGAAAGGTCCTTGGGGTACATGTGTGTAATAATAATTTTTTACTTTTAAAGGAAATCATCTGTAAATCCCATTAGTTATCACTTTTCAATTTTCATCTTTCTAAGCATGATTTAACTTCAAGTGTTGCAGTTCTTAAATCTAATTAAAGAACTGCCTTTAGTTCCCATCAGAAAGTCGACCTACTGTAGATCGTTTGATTGAATGCTGGAGATGAACAAATTAAAGCCCGTACCCATTCTGGTATGAAAGAGCTAAGGGGATGTTCCTTGGGTGCAGAGCAGAGCTGAACGCTTTGCTGTCCCCCCCCCGGTGGGAGGTGCAGACCTCATCTTGTGCCAGTGGGGCTACAGGAGGACCTGGTGGGACTGGCAGTGGGTGGATGGAGGAGGCACATTTCCATCCAGTGTTGCTCTCCTGATGCCTTCCTGGGAGGTGATCCCTACCGAGGGGAGAGGGCTGTGAAAGCAGCCTTAACTCTGCCCCTTGGGCCAGGGTGCCGGTGGGCAGCGGTGGTCCCTCTCCCCATCAGCACGGTGTGTGGCCTCCCCCTCCCCCTGCTGCTGCAGCCCCGCTTTGTGCTCTGCAATATCCGATAGCAGCATCCATGGAAACCGCCGCTGACGGTGGCTTGCAAAAGAATTTGTTAATTAAAAGATGTTTAAAATTACAATAAAGTCGCTATCTTAAATCCAACAGGGATATTGCAAACGGTATCCCACTCTGCCATCACTCTCCAAAGCTGAAATGCAGCTGGAGATGAAGTGCCCCTTCGCACCCCGTTCTCATCTTCTGTTATCTTAGCACGCATATATTAGTATTGAAATTTCTGTAGCTGCAGAGGTGAGGGCTTAACCCAACCTTGCAACTACCCATAAACTCTGTTATCTGTCCCCCAGTTTAGCATGGGGCAAAGCAGTGCAGGGTTTGTCCCAGTCCTTGGTGGAGGAACCTCTGCAGTGGAGCCATTCCCAAGAGCAAAGAGAAGATAAAAGAGGGCAAGCAAGAAGGGCACGAAACTCGATAGCCTGGAAAACAGAGCAGAATCACTGCAAAATGAACGGGAGAGCAAAGATCAGACTAACTTCTCACAGACTGAAGGGAAATAAAAAGCTAAAATCTCATTAGAAACTTGTGGGTGATTGAGCTGAGGAAACGCTATGTGTGCTGAGCCTGGCAGGGGAGGAGGGGGGGTGTCTCACGGGAAGTAACCGAAATTGTCTTTGAGTTTGAGGGCTGGATCTGGGCTATGTGGGAAACTGAGCATCATTTGCTGCCTTTGTATGCAGGAATCACACAGTGCAGGAGGGCTGTGAACCTGAGAAGTTAGCAGTCTTTGCTAAACCCAGCTCCAAGTGTCACTTAACAAGCACCTAGGCGTTCTTCTCTAAGAGCAGATGATGTTCTCTCTGCATGGAACAAAAGCAGGGAAAAGTAGAAACTGATAAGGGACATTCTTTGGAGGAGAAGATGCAGTCTCTGGCTGAATACTTCCCTAGGGTAACTAACGGTGGCAGCCGCAAGATTACGGGAGGGTCTGGGAGTAGATGGGCAGAAGTATGGGCAAGGCAGCGCTTCCGCAGGAGCTAGCTTCCAGCAGGGTCCATGAGATGCGAGACTCCACGTAAACTCTGAGGAAAGGGTATTTGACGTTCCTATGGACAAACAGGCAGATGAGTTCAACCCCTGCTGTTTCAAGACTTCTGTGCTAACAGTTTTTGGCAGTTTTCCATCAATGAATAGGCTGTGAGTAGTTCCTGCTAACATGAAGTAGCCCTGGTAGCTGATATTCAGACTTGAGAGATTAAATGTGTGGCATGCAGAACAGGGAGAATTAATTTGTTGGTGTTTCCTGTTCAGCAAGAAAGGACAAACAACCTGGACATTGAAAATGGCGTCTTTGTTCTTACATTAGTTTCCCATATAAAAGAGTGTCAAATAAAGGCTGTATGTAAATGTTTGCAAGGAAAATGTTAACTTATTGTAAGGTAAAAACTTCTCAAATTCTTACCCTGTTATTTTGTTCTAATTCTTACCACAAATTGATCTTTTCTCCCAGCAGAAATAATTGGTTCTGGCCAATAACAAATCCTCATCTCAATTTCATTGGCTTGTATCTCGGGCAACGCAAGAGACATTCTGTAATGGCTCAAAATATCCCTACTGGCTAATGTAAGTAGACCACCAAATTAATCCAATGAAACTTTTTAACCTTTCAAAGTTAAAACCCAAGGATTTGGACGCTGCCCACAAACAGAACTAACCATGCTCAAATCCTTTTACTGTATGTGATTTTTGCATGTTAACATACGCTTACATGAAAATGCAGTTATCGCTATTTGTTATTTCTGTTTACTACTGTCACCAAGTAATTAGTTTTATGGTTAAAGCGATTGTATTAAAATGAAGAACCACATCCCAGCAGCATACCTGCAGTTAAACAGTGTTACCCCTCTGTGTGTTGGGGATTCAAACCTGTCAATTCATAATTTGTTTCCTAACCTCCAGGAGGAACAAAACCGAACTGTACAGGGGAAAAAAAAAGGCAGAAATAGTGCTGGCCTGTCTTGCTGAGTAAAGCGATGGATAAAGACTAATTCTCTGTGAACAGCACAACTTATTTTATTGCAGAATGAAACAATGTGCTCAGAAAACGGTTGCTCTCTTTCTGTCTCCCTGGCATGTTCTCTTCCACATTTAACACCTACCAGTGCCACTCACAAGGGCACTGATGGCAGCTGAAAGCTGCATTAAGAGGAAGGAAAGCGTTTCAAGCTGACTCATTTCAGTAAGGGAATAAAATCCCTGAATCCTTTGACAACGGCACATTGAAAGTGTGTGTTTGTGTTTCTCCTTTGCTAGCAGTGTGAAGTAGGGCTACAAGGTTTTTTTTCACACCCTTTCCCCCCATTTTTTACGCGATGGGGCTGGTGAGCGGAGGAAGACGGCAGGGCGCTCCACAACAACGCCCCGTCTCATTTGGACCACTGCTTACTGCAGGGGCGGGAGCCTCTTGTCGTCTTCCCTATGAAAATTAAGCTCTCAATCAATAACAAAATATTCTCCAAAAGTGTAAAAACAATGCATTTGTATCAGGTACAAGCATATGTTGATTTAACCTGATTTTATCAAACTAAACAGAGGTTTTGATTACTTTTTCTAGTATTTCACATTATTCAAGTCTCATCCAACAATGCTGTTTTCAGGTATGAGATACGGCAGAGAACTATTTTGCTACAGGCTCAGACCAGAGGAGACTCCCTCAAGCACTGTGGCCTGAAGAGGGATTTGCTTTCCAAATTCACTGTAAAATTCAGATGCCAGTCAGAAGGAAAAAACAAGCAAACAAACAAACCAAAACAAAATCCTTTTTGCCAGCCATCAAGGTTGTGTTTTGGGAAGAGCCATCCTTACCACTCCGCAGAGCTGCTGCCTCCGGCAGAGACCAAATAGTGTAGATCTCTCATTTTGTTTCCTGGGAAGATGCTGAGCTGCTCAGTGGGGAGCGGTCGCTTCGTTGTGAATGTTGCCTGGGTTGTTTCAAGTCAGGGGCTGGGAGTCAGGTTTGGGTGCCGGGCTGCTCATTTGTCTCCCAGCTGCGCCTGCCATGGCCACCAAGGATGGAGTGAGAGGCCGATGGTGAAAGGTGGAGTCAAGCACTCCTTCGGAGCAGTTGCTGCGGGTGAGGTGGCCCTGCCACGGTCTTCCTGCAACCATCAGTACTTGGCTTTCACTGAGGACCGTGCTGTCACGCAGCGTGCAGTTCCACGGGGCGAGTGGAAAGGGTGGCATTTAGACAGGGACCAATTCACTGCCTGAGCAGGGGACAACTCCTAAGGGGTTACAGAAGAGACCTTCTGTAGTCTGAAAGTTCACAAGTGTCACAAGCTAGACACAAGTGGACAGTGACATACCGATGACTTGCTGGATGCAAACAGCATTGCACGTACGATGCCTTGATTAATCCTTTTGAGGTAGCCGGGCTCAGCTGGAGTATTTGTGTGTCCACTTCAGGGTACAGGACTTCAGGAAAGATAGAAGGGAGGGCAAAGGTTAACAACGTGAACAACGAGGAATTTAGAAAATAGGATGTAGGACAGCAAGTTGAAATAACGCAAGCTGTCAGCGGGTCTCTTGGCTAGGCTGTGTGACCCTGGGAGGTGTAAAAGCCCTGCTGCAGGGAGGGGAGTAGCCTGTGATCTGTCTGCTGCAGGTTGGATCAAGAGCAGTAAGTTGCAGCGAGGAAAATGTAGGTTAGATTTTAAGAAAAAAAAAACAAAAAAAAAAAAAAACAAAAAACCATTTGTAAACAAAGAAGAGAGAAGAACCA
>VYXH01012750.1:172317-191618 GCA_013397275.1 Burhinus bistriatus
TTTTTTTAAAGAAGTGAAGTATTTTTATTAAACATCTTTATGTTTCCTCATATTAACTGAGTGAGTAGGTATTTGCATCTGGCTGGTCTGTGGCCAGTTTAAGAAGTGTCATCACATAAAGAATTTATCTGGGAACCACATTTAGCTCTCGAGTGTATAAATATAGAAGAACATAGGAATTTCCTGAAAACTGGTGCATGATAAAATTAAGGAAGAACAGGAGGAAGTTCAGTTTAATTTCTGGCAGGTCAAGGTATAGGAATACTTTCTTGTATGTATCTTGCTTTGTAGCATCGAAGACACACAAATATTTTTCCTTATCTAGGATCCCTGTCAAATTATCAGCTTGGGAAATGAGATGTGCATTGAATTTTGACACCAGTGACAGCCTGAGGAAGGGATCGGTATGATTTTGGTACCAGGTGACATGGCTGTACCATAGTTTAGCAGCTGGCTTAGTGATCTCCAGGGTAAGAATTTCTTCCACTTCATTGCCAGCATCCTCTTCTGAGGAAATCAGTGCGGACTTTTGCAGATAGCTTTGTCCTTTCTGTAATAGACGGCGCTCTTAATAATCAAAACGAGTTGCAGGCATTCCATTAATTGTCCGGATAATTAGCTTTAGGCAATCTGGCATTTCATCGTTGTCTCTGACTTAATCTCAGCTAGTTTTTGTTCAGTCACTGGCATGTGTAATTCCTCATCTATTTTGACATTTCTCTGTCGCATTAGCATTTGTCATATTTCAATTCCTCTCGACTCAAACAAGCTTTAATCAATCGTATTGGTTTGCAACTTACTCATGCTACATAAAACGCATACAGTTGTAACTTTTTGGGTCCGCCGATTTGATAAATGTGTGTTTTCTGTTCCTAACGCGCGCTCACTGTCTTGTCTGGCTTGCCTTGTATTTCTCGTAGTGCCTCCACGTAGGCTCTTTAAAACCTCCTGTAAGAATTCTCCTTCCCTGGGTGTGTATGTGGCATTTTAAACCTAACTTTGTTTTTATTCATCCCTAGAACAATGCCAGATGGTGAGACGCAAGGATGTGCGATAGGGCTGCGTGTGTGCACGCCCATGTGCACACACACGCGTTTTATCTCTGTGTGCGTGAACGCACAGGGCAATTCAGTGCGATGCAAAGTTTTATTAGGTAATAAAGCTGCATTTTAAGTTATGCAGATCACTTCAAATGAGGTCTAAAAAAAGGATTGATTTAGCTCTATGCTGTATATGGCTTTATAGAAAAGCTGTTCAGAAACCACTGCTGTTACTGATTGGGAGCACTTACGTTACCTTTCCCCAGAAGTTGGATGGCTTCTGGTGCTGGGTCCAGATGGAAAAGGAGAAGCTGCTACTCTGTGTTCATTTGGAAAACTGTGACCCCCCTCCCAGTTAGTTATATTGGTCCCAAAGTGCTAGTCCAAAACACTGCACAGGCATCAGGGGCAAGCCCTTAAATCTGTCACTGGTTCCCTGGGTGTTGCACACACTGCATCTGAAACTAGTAACGAGGTGGAAAGATTTGGCAGTAAAAAGAGGGAAACAACTTTCTGCTAAGTAGATTTATTTTTTTTTAAATTGGGTTTGAAACTGAAATTCAAAATACTAGAGCAAGATCTGGTGGGAGAGGCATTGCACGTGCAGAGGAAAACGGAAGCGCGTTACTTATTTGAAAATTGGGGGAAAGGTATATACAACATTTATGCATTCGTGTCTGTGCTATATAGCAGAAAGAAAAAGTGCTTTTTAAATCATTCACTCAGTTGTTCTGTGCTTTACTGAATTTCCTATCCTTGGTTCGCTTCTAAACACTGTGGCTTTTTTTTTTTTTTTTTTAAGGACAGGAGCACTCAGGCAGAGAAAACTTTATCAAGTTACAAGTGCTTTGAAGAGCTGCATACCCTCATGCGGCAGTGCAGCAGCCGCTGTCCTTAGGACTCTTCTAACCAGGAGGTGCCCATCAGGGTGGAAGCACCAGCAGCGTTGCAGCTGGCATCCCAGTGCCCCACAGCCCTCCTCCTGTGCACTTGGATGATGCTACCTCGTGCTGAAGCTGCCTCGGGCTTTGCAGATGAATTGATCAATGAAATCATTGCGAATATCAAGGGTGCTACCTAACGCTCAAAAAAAGGCAATTTTGCACCTTCCTAAGGAGCCCCGAGGCTCACTGCTGGGTGCGCCGTTGGAAGTGCTGTACTTGGGACCTAACCAGGACCAAGCACTGAGCATCCTCCAATGTGGCACAGGTCCTTAAAGATCATGGGGCATTTTTGTCAGCGATATCTCTGAGTCTTGTGTCCATATCTGTGTGGGAAACCTGCCTCGTGCTGCTTGTCTTCGAGGGAAATGCCGAAGGGGCTTCCAAGCTGCTGCATTTTGGGTGTGAAGTGCGAGGCTGTGGCTCAGCAGTTCCCCTCCAAAGATCTCTGCCTCTCAGGAGGGCTGCCACGTGCAAACACCGATTTAGGGGAGAATAATATATAGGGCGCTGATTTTGCATCTAAAGCACAGGTAGATAAATGCCTAACTTCGTGCACGCAAGTAGTCGTGCTTAAGTATGTTGTGGAGTTGGAACCCATAAAATCCATGTCTTCATTGATGTCTAGTTGCTGTGTAAGTCCCCTAAGTGGAGTTTAAGTGCAGTTATGCCTTTTTAAAGATCCTAGTTCCCTTCAGACTGAGGGGAACAGGCTGCAGCTTGCTTGCTTGCTTGATTTCTTTCTGAACCTGGTATGGTCTCCCTAGCCCAGGATGTAGCATGATGGCTGGATTTTTCATGTTTAGGGTTCAGTTTTTGAAACACTGTGGTAGATTAGGTATTTGTAGTTTTTAGTAGAGTTAAATTGGGTTCATACTGTAATCTGTTCCTCTTTATGTATGATTTCCTCTTCAAATACACTGCTGTTTCATGGCAAGAGGTGCTATTTTATGTAGTCTTTTAGAGCCTAATGCAAACTGATCAAAAGTTCCAGACTCTGAGATTTTACCATAACTCATCTGATCCCTTTCGTAAGGACATAAATCTCTTACCCACTGGCTTATATGGGGCTTTGGTTGATTGTTTTTTAAAAAACCCTGTTTTTCAAGGCCAGGTTTACTCTTCTTTTGGTAGAGGGATTTACCACCTGTGGTGCAATAGGTAGGTCTCCCTGCCTAAGAGATTTTAAAGCCAGAAGGGGCTATTAAATTATTTAGTCGGCGTGACACAAGCTATAAAATGTGATTTAAACTAGGTATTTTCTGCAGCGAATCCCCCAGGTGGAAGCAGAAGCAGTTTCAGCCCCTTTGGCTGAAAAAAACATGTCCTTTTTGGTCTGCTCCGGAGCAGCTTGGTCTCTCCTCGCCTTGAGTGAAGGAAGGGAGATAGACGAGGTTGCTTGTATACTCCTTTGGTAAATACAGACAGTTAGTTTTTAATAAGGACGACTTTAAGTCGCGTGATTCCTTGTACTTGCGGATGACTCTTTCTCAGCCTCCTCACACATTTTGCAGCCGTGGGAGGAAGTATTTGAACACAGATATCATTTGGGATTTATGGAGACTGCTCATGCGAGTAGAGTTATTCATTTGCATTACTATTTGCCGGCGTAAGCTCATGCACTATGCTTTGCCTTTATTGTTCCTCGATGGATCCACTACCACCCTTCCCCGGGATGAGCTTGCAGGGAAGAGTACAAGCACACGGTGGGATTTGGGTTCAAGATCCAGCCTCAACCAGGCTGTTACGCCCCTGGCTTTCAACATCTGGGCTAAGAGCTTTTCTCTGATTTATTGCAGGTGTTTCTGGAGCAAGAGGTGAGCTACTGCATCTCTGCCACATGTGCTGGCTGTAGATAGGCATTTGTATTGAGATTACCTGAGAAATGGGTTAGGGAAACTTTAAAGCCAATGGAGCTAATCAGCATCCTGCATGCCCGGTCTATCAGACACATCAGATTCACGGGAAGGACAGAAATACCGCGTGCGGGAAATAAGGGTCAGGAGTGACGGGTGGGGAGGAGGGAGAGAGACGTTTAAGACCCAGCCAGCAGGAAAATGGAAAGAGTCGGAAATGCTGCCTGTCAAAAATCAGAAGCTGATGCATGCTTATGAGGAGCCATTTTTTGCTTTAATATCTCAAATTTTAGATTGTTGCTGTTTATTCTGCAGTGGTTGAGCAGACTGTAGCATGGTGAGGTCCCAGGCTGTGATTCTTCGATTGTCATCCTTGTGATACTCTCCTAAATTACAGTAATAAATGTAATAAATTAGAGTAATAAGATATAATGCTAGATTTTTTTTCTGAGTGTGACAACAACAATTTGCCTTTAATCAAGAAGTTATATCCTCCTGAAATTTCATTTATAGGCTGTTTCCTAAAATTAGGAGCTTAGACTATTTCCTGTCAGTCTTAGTCTGCACTATTTCTCCTAAATTATTTAAAGGTATTAAAAATGCATAGCACATACACTGTACCAAGTTTAATGAAAGAAAAGATTGGTCCTGACTTTACATGGAATTACGTATTAGCCATTATTTATTGTTGCACTTTATTTCATTTGGGAAACAGAATTAACTCAGATGAATACTTTCTGATGGACATTACTCAGTAATAACCCTTCTGTTACTTAATGTCTTTTGTAGATCTATGCATTACGTTTCCAAAGAAAGCTCATTTTCCATTCAAATTGAAATAAGCGAAGTCACCTCTTCAAATTGCAAGAATTTACCATGATAAGATCTAGTGGGTTTTTTTAAATCGTGTCTATTTCTGTCTGCAGTCAGGCTGGAGGGAGTGAAATAAAAACTTAAGACAAATCCCTTCTCCTTTCTCTCCTCTCTCTGCCAGTCTCCTCTGCAATCTATTTATGTTTTAAGGATCTGGGATTTTGCCTAGAAACTGTAGAAGAATGTCATCAGGAAGCTGCAACCTTGTTAAAATACTGGGAAGTTAAATGAGCCTCATTTAAATGGTTAGGTATTGTATTAGATTTCTTGGATACTTGGCACCTTCCTTTGACTGGAGAGTCTTAATAGGTTGTTAAATAGTAAAGCAATTCCACTGGTAATTGGACATGTATTAGCCTGACTTGATACAGAAGTAAGTTCTTGGAAGAGCATATATATCAGTTCCGGGAGTTACTTCTCTCCTGATGTCACCTACGCACATAGAGGCAAAAGCTGTCAGTGCTGGGGACTGTGGGTGGAGACCTCCTGGGTCATGGCTGAGCTCTGGGGCTGCGCATCGCGGTTACGGGAGGAGTATTTGCACAGACAGATGCACGCCATTTGATTCGGCTCGTGTTTCCTCTCTCACCTATCAGCAAGGCTCATGGGCTGGCTGCAATCTTCTAAATCCAGCGCTTCTTCAAGAAAAAAATAGGTCATTTAAAACAACTGTTCACAACAAGGCTGTAGTTCTGTTGCTTAGGAGAAGGCACCGTATGAGGTTGTAGTTGTCCAGATAGCTCCTTCAGGCTTGCAAGATGCTATTTGTCAAGGGCTGTCTTACGTGAAGTTTTTCTTCAAACCTGTGAGCAGGAGTGGGACAGTCCCTTTCCCAGCCCAGTCAGTCCCCGCATCTCTCATTCAGTATCTTCTGCTGGTTGCTTGACTTGAGGGCTGATCTCCTCCTTTGCTGGGGGATTCGTCTCCTGTCTCCCTGCCATGGTATCGCCCTCTCAGGGAGCTGAAACCTTGGCATCAGAAGTGGTCTGTCTCGTGGCAAGACATCCCCAGCCAACGCTGCCAGTCTCCATCGAGAAAATCTCGGCCAAAACAAAGAGTGACCTTGTCAGTTATGCAGGGTGCAGTAATTATGCACATTTGCATAAATGTCGCTAACATGTGCTATTGCTTCTGGATGAGCTGGTCCTCACTTAACAGTAGCACAATACTAAGCCATTAATTATAGGAGTCAGAGGAGAGGTACAGCTGCAGATCTGCCCCGTCAGGATTTATCAGGCTCCATTTTGTAATCAATGGTCTATTTATTAAACCATCGCAAATGGTGCATGCGCCCTAGCCATGGCCGGCCACAGCTCCGCTCGGGTATTTCATCTGAATCAATGGAAGCAATCATCTGCTTTACATCAGGTATCGAACCTGATCAAGTGATAAATGACTTTATTGTCTGTGTGGAATTGACTGGAGCTGATGCCTGGAGCTGGGGGTGGTGGCGTGGTGGTAAAAACACTGAATTCCTCCCTAACTGGTGCTTTTGTGCCTTTTTTTTTTCCCCCCTCTCCGTCTTGCTCTAGCTTCTGCAGAGCAAATCAGAGTCTCTCTCTCTGCCTGGCTGAATCTGGTGCAATGTGGCTCATGAACCAGGGCAAGAGGGAACGTGCTGGAAAGTAAAAGTGAATGGGGTTCATTAAGTGTAAGGTACATCAGAAGTCCAGGGGGTGACCAGAAGCAGTGGCTCTGTGCTGGTCTTGGCCGTGACCTCTCTGAAGCAGATGTCACACACAAATGGTCCCAATGGGCTTTGGGGATGCCATGGGGCCCTTTGTCTTTTAGGGACTGCCGCCAAAAAAAAGAAAGCAAAGCAAACAAAAACGCATTTCAAGCAAAGCAATCCCCAAACCCCTGGAAATACCTCCTCAGCCCTTCTCACTAACGACCAGGCAGGGAGTTATTGGTGCTAAGGTGAACAGATCATAAAATGTCAAAGCACAATAGCAGTATCCTTTTTATTTTCCAATTAAAAAAAAAATCCACACAGTATTCCTCTGCACGTTTCTGGCAGTTGATTTGTTTAGGACAAGGCAGGGCATTGGCTGAGGTTCATTTCTGCACACAGGATTCTGTTTTTAATGGGGACACCGTGTCCCCTTATATCCCGCTGAAACGCAGGGCTGTGGAGCTCACAAGTTTCGTGTTCTCGTAGCCTTCGCTTTTCTCTTACCTCTGGCCAGAGATCTGATGAAGAAGCCAGAGTTGCTCAGCTCTCATCGCTCACTGGATGTAGCCCCTGTAACATAGAAGGAGACCACTTGCCTAAGGACGTTTTGGTTGGAAACTCGCTCCGAGCTCATCCCTCTTGCATCGTGTAGTCATTACTGTTATTGGAACAGCAGAGGCTTTTCCTTGCCCATTAATAGGTTATGGTGAATACCTTTGGCTAGGTGGCCCGAGACTGGAAAGAAGCCCCATTTAGGCTACTTTTCACTAGGCCTGTTGAAGTCCGTAGAGGGTGTCCTGTTTTTTGCAGCGAGCTCCGAGCCCATGGATGTTGTAAGAGAGAAGTCTGCCTCGGTGTGAATCCCTTGTCTTTGCGCTGGGGATAATTTCAGCCCAGACCTGTGTTCTTGACAGCTAATTCACCCTCACATGGGCTGCTTTACAGGAGCTATATGATTTCCATGTTATGTGAGGTCTGTTAGTGACATAACGAGGCTTTATTGGATTAAGGGGCTTGCTGCCAGAACTAATTGTTCAAAGGAATATATAGGTTTTTATAAGCCTCCAGAACTAGCCTTTATAAGATCTGCATTAATATATTTCACGCCTATGCTAGCATACCATTCCTCCCTTATGACCAGTAAGTACAGGAAGGTAGAGGCGTGTCTCCCTGTAAGACCTTGGTATCCAGTGGTGTACAAAAAAAGGCTTGGGCCAGTGTATTATAAAAATGCTGTGTTAAATAAGTGCTTACAACCTGTATTTGCTAAATTATATCCATAATACTTTGTACTCGGCCCGCTGTCCTGAACATAGAAAGTGGTAGGGAGGTCATTTTGCTTTCTCCTGGGAATAACATGATCTTTCATCTTTTCCAAATAGTTTAGTCTGAGTAGGCTTCTGTACGGGCTGCTGGTGGTGGTGGTAGACAGCAAAAAACCAGGGCATTGAATACTCAAGTGATTCCTCACCGCGCACTGACTTTCAGAAGTGTATGCAAAACTTCAAACTAGCAAATGTAGCTGCAAAAGAGCAAATCTGCTACAGCTCCGCCTCTGCCAGGAGTGCCTTGTTGCATGGCGTTACTGACCCTTGGTGTGGGCGGCGCAAACCCGCTCCCCGACTCCCAGTGCCTGGGTGTCCTGCTGCCACTCGCAGCCTGCGCCGTGTGGGACCCGGGCTCATATTCCTGGCTCTGGTGGTGGCTGCCGTTTGATGTTGAGCAAGTCACTTAACATCAGTGTGGCTGTCTTCCCCCTCTGGGGGCTTATTCGGTGGTGCGTAGCTGTAAACTTACAATGTGGAGTGGAAACTTCCCTGAGCAGAAGCAAGGGAGAGAATTAATTTCCCACCGGAGCTCACAGTTGATGCTGCGTAATGGGGTAGCACCAGGGGGGTAGGAGATAGATAGATAGATAGATAGATAGATAGATAGATAGAAAGAAAGAAGGAAAGAAAGAAAGAAAGAAAGAAAGAAAGAAAGAAAGAAAGAAAGAAAGAAAGAAAGAAACCTAGCCATCTGGCAGCCACAGCTCACTCCCTATGTTTCTCTAACAGCTTCCTCGGAAGAGCTGCCTGGACCATATAAACTGGACCTGCAGGGTGGGAGATGAGGGCAGTTACACACCTAAGCCACACGGAAAGAGAAATATTCACCTGTCATCCTGGGCAGCTGATACACAAACCGGCTCCCAAAGGGCAGCTCTGAATAGGTACAAAGCAGCATTTTCAAGGATTCGCGCAGATAAAGGGGGGAAAAAAAGCCAAACCTAAGTGTTTAATTCTAGACATCGGAGCAGCAAGTGTCAGCGTAGAAACAGAAAAGAACGAATATACCTAGTCCTAAAGACCTGCTCCTGCCTGTTAGTGGGTGGGCTGTTTGGGGGGACCGCCAGTGCAACGTGTGGGTGAAGAGGTCGGTTCCCACTGGCACGAGGCTTTTGGGGTGTATCCCTGAGAGCTGCAGCCTGAGCACACGTTTGCTCCCGCCTGGGCTGTCCCCTAGGAGCAGGTGAGGACCACTTCAGCGGCTCAGTTGATGCCAGTGGTGCCCCAGCAGTTGACGTCCACCAAGGAAGCTTTCCCACAGCGACCTCTGTCATCATGCTGCTTACTGCTGTTACTTTCAAAAATGTTCATAACTGAAATTCAGCTTGGAATAAGTGAGGCTATCTGATTTCTAAAAGGGAGAGCTGCTATTTTCTACTGTAAACATACGTCCTGGTCATTTTTGGTGGCATATTATAGTGAGAAGTTATGTACAAGTTCAAGTTCCTAACTGGTGACTAACACAGGGATACCTTTTGCATGTGTGTGTGTACTCTTAATGTTTTCCCCTCCAGTACTACTAGTCATAAAAACTTGAATATAAGAAATGTGTAAAGCTGCAGATGTGATATCTTCTTTCCATCAACCCATTTTCTGTATAAAAGAGGTCAAATCACATTAGGTTTTTACCATTGAGATCCCAGGGCTTCAGAGCCATGTGAATCTGTTCAATGGGAAATTAAACTAATGTGTGCTTATATTAACACACTAAAAGCTGCACTGATTTTTCATTTTCTTTTTTGTGTGTGTGTTTGTTTGTTTGTTTTGCATTAGTTTAGAGAATTTAATTATCTGATCATGGTAAAAGATCATGAATGGAAAATGATTACTCTTTTAAACATTTAGTCGGACAGCGAGTTACACAAAAAGGAGAGATTGTTGCTTCAGAGTTACTGTCTTGCTCCTCACTTGGGTATTAAATGCATTCAAATTTATACTAGCCAGTTCTTTGGTGTGCAATTTGTGTGCATGTTGATAGGGTTTCAGAAAGTGTTGTGGTTTTTTTTAACCCTCTGGGGACTTTTTATGTGCAAGCCAAGTGCTTCTGCACGCATGATAGAGCAATTTCTTTGCTCTGGAAAGTGCTGCTAGATAGAAATACAATAGCAGAGCAAACACCGACTTCCTCAGCATTGTTACTTGTTCAAATAAGGATAGCATAACAAAATCTTACATGGGGTCAAAAGTGCTCGCCTCTCTCCTGATGAGATCTCTCTCAGTATTTTTTGGTAGGTTTTCAAACAGAGGGCATAGTTTATTGAAAGTTGGTGCATGGTATAGAGAATAAGCTTATATACACCCCTGAACTGAAAAATCACTTAATTTATACCTTAAATCTATTACTTAGTATTTTTTTTATGATTTAGGGCTTGTTCCCTAGCTAGAAATAGATTGGCAGGGTTTTATTTTGGTCAAAGGACTCATACTGATTTACCCTCTTGGAAAATCTGAAGCTTGATGGAGATGTTTAGGGGTTTTTTTCAAAGTTCAGCACTTCATCTCGTAAAGGTGCATATATACACACACACACACACACCCCCTTAGAAGAAGACTAGATTATTCATACCGTGTACTATTATACAAAAGTCTATCATGAGAACTTGAACCCAAGCTAAGCATGTATGTATACATGCAGAGCCCATTTCAAGAGCAGATTCACAACACATACTGATTTTAAGGGGATTAATAATCTATGAATAATACATATCCAAGATACATAGCAGCAATGTGGGTTTGGAAATCGAGAAAACTTCAGCGAAAGATGGAGGTTGTGTCTACACTGAAAATGGACTCATTGGAGCAGATCTAACAGTGCAAACCCGCACGAGGTCTTTTGGCTTTGGAAAAGGAATACTGATATAAAACAATGGAGCATCTAGTTCAATCCATATAGCATACAGATCTATTACTGTTGCATATAACTAACGATTTCATACTAGCATTTTAAACTATTACTCCCTTCTTAAACTGTATGCTAATTTTCTTAAAGAGAAGTCTAATTGCCCTCTTTATATGCAGCTCCAAGTCAAAAGCTTAATTTATCCCTCCAGTTGGATAATTAAATCATACAATGTTCATCTCTTGTGACTCTTCCTGTCCCAGAAATCTTAAATTCTTCTTCTCTAGCTGTCTTCCACTGAGCACAGCTCCTGACAAAGCCTTCACCTTTAATTTACTTGTGCCAGTAAGACAGCAGTTTGTCTCAATTCAGAAGCGAGGCTTCATTTTCCTTTCCTTGAGTTTCACTGCGTATTTCTTTTCCTAGAAAAGAAACCCCACCTCTCCCACACGTACCTTCTTCAGGCATTACAAAACAATTTATTTTTTTTTCCCCGTGACCTGATTTTGCAAACCTGCAAGTACTCAAATCAGCAGCCTGGCTTGCATGGGTAAGGTGTGGCTTAACTTGAAAATCAAAAAATGCGATTCCTGTGTAGTGCAGTATGAGTATTACAGTTTCGGGCAGTTGGAGCTAGAGCTGCAAAGGTGAAGCTGCTGCACAGAAACAGATGATGATACCCTGCTGCAGGGAAGTCCTGGGAGTCACCGATGCATAGCCCCCCACAGCAGCAGGCTGCAGAAGTATAGACTTGTGTTGGAAAATAAATTGAAGGTCTAGAAGAGTTCACGCTTGGTGAGGCATTTCTATTAGAATTCTTTCCTCCTTACTTCATTTCTTTTCTTCAAAATAAGAAGTTTTGAAAGCTCAGCTGTGGATCAAGTAGACCTGAGCATGAGCAGTCCTGCTAAAGTCAGGAGGACCATGCATATGCCAAAAATTGAGACCTCCTAGTCAGCCTTGCTCAGAGATTTTGCAGGATTGCATGCAATAAGAGGGATCTCTGAAGGGCTTTCCTGCGGTGTGCTTGTGGGGTTATAAGAGATGGTACGACAGTTAGTTTGCAAAGTGGCAATTCTGGTGTTGAAACGTTGGTTCTGGTATTATTTCTTGGGTCTAACAGCGCCTATACCTTCAGTTGCGTTAACTTTGCTTGGCCGTTATGCTCTCGGTGGAACTGCTGCGTTGCTGCACGTTAATGCAAGGGTTTGGTGAAGTAGGAGAAGCTGACCCTAAAAAAGCTAGCTAAGGACTGGCTTTGTGCTGTGCTTTGTGTTAGATGCTGGCTCGCTTCTGATGTTTGACAGCGTAGCGTGTCTACTAGCAATGCTGACTTTTCTTTACTGGAACTGCAGATCAGCATCTCATACTTTCCCCATTGATTCTGAAATGCTTCGTGTTTTCCAGTACATTTCATTCATGTTACTATTCAACATCGGTATTTAAACATCATTTAAAATTACTACGCTGGTTTAGCAGGTGCTGAGACACTGCTTGCCCTCCTTCCCCGTCTTCCCCAGCATCGACCCTGCAGGATCTTGTATCTGCTGTCTCCCTCCCACTTGACTCAGGATGATCCCTCAAGAATTCCTGGTGGAAAAGCTGAGACATTCCTAGAATTTAAATGAAATGTGCTTTGTACCCAAATGTACACAAAGTGCATTTATTTTGGGTCACACAGCAGTCTATCTTGCGGTGCAGTACCTTGTTGGCATTTGTAGTGTTGGCTCTCGCTGATAAAGCCCTGCCTGCTTTGGGCTCAAATGGGACCACCGACGGGATCAAAATTTCACTCACCCTGCAACTGGCCGGAGGGCAGAGGTGGGAGGCGTCACAGCTACAGATTTTTTCCCTTCCTTTTGATTTTGAAATGGCTCATTTGTCAGATTCTGGTAACGGTCTTTGCTTGTGCAGAGGTTGTGGGTCCTTAAGTGGGCAGGTTTGAGTGCCAATGTGCTGCTGCTGAGGTTGCAGGAAGGTGGGGTCTTTTTTGTCTTGCAGTTGGGTGGCTTGGTACCTATGTAGGCATTCTTTAAGCATCCCTAATGCTTCTTTAAGTGTTGTTTTATTTAAAACTTGTAGAAGAGTGATGCTTAAAGAACTGACTGTAGTTGAAAGAAGGGCTGAATTGCCTGAACTAGTTTCCAGAATAATGCATTACATGCTGTGGGTCAGCTTTAGTATCTACAAGTAGATTTTTTTTTTCACGTGGATGTTAGCCTTGAGACAGCAAGGAGCCACCCAGGAGGAAGCACTGTGATATCGGGGCAGCGATTTTGGCAGAGGTCTTGTGTGCATCTTGAAAGGTCTGCTCCTGAGATTACCCAGATTGCTGAAGTTGCGCAGAGATGCAGACAAGGAATCCCTTTGAACACCGACCTTTTGCTTTTCCCTTTTTAGTGATAAAATATTCAAGGGAGCAGAAAGTGACCCATTTTGTGCACTGCCTGTCAAAGCGAGCAGAGGAAGGAGAGTACAGCGAGGGCCCAGGTGGAACCCAGTGAATGCAAATGATTTATGGAGTAGCTGCTTTAAGCATTTCCAATTAACTTCTATCATGATCCAGTAGCGTCTATTTATGGGTATGAGCTTAAACACATTGCCTAGAAGAAACGGATGGCATAGGCAGCTGCGGGACTGATACACGCTCCAGCATCTCTCTTTGTTCCTCCGCTCACCGGGTGTTTCCTAGTGATTTGCACAGGGAAGAGAAGCCCTGTCAGGCACCCCCTTTGCTTCAGCTTGGCTTTTCCTCACAACTAAGCAAGCAAACTTAGGTTCTTGGTGCCTCCTGAGCTCAGAAATGCCTTGACAGCTTTATCAGAGGGGTTTTTTTTCTTGTAGGCTGGAAAGGAAGGCAATTCACCTGACCTAGCTGCACACGAGCAGGGAAGAAGATCCTTGACGTGGCGGCTGGTTATGCAAGTGCGTGCTCTTCATGTCCAGCCCAGAAGCATCCCTGGGCTCTGCCTAGCTGAGGAGTGTCTGAGCACCTTTGTGAACCACAGCCACACCACCCCATCAGTGCGGAAAAGTGGCAATCAGCCTGGCTCAGGGAGAGAGAGGAGGCTAACTTATCTAGGCACAGTTTTCTATTTCAGGGTATGTCTGGTGGTACATTCTCCCAGGGACTGTCTTAGAGTAACCTTATGTAAAAATGAGTATTTCTCTCCTCCTAGGTGTCAGAGGTTTCATCTGGGGTTAAAACAAACACAAAAAACCCCACAAAACAAACCAAAAGGGGGAGTGTTGGAAATAACACCGTCTTCAAACAGGAGCAAGTTTGCAAAAGGAGGAGGTTAGCTTGAGCTGACAGAGTCTGAAGTTACCAAGAAACACCCAAGCCAAAGGAATCAACCATCAAACCACCCATCAGCTCCACATTTCACGCAATTTTAGGGGGGCTTGGCAGACAGTTCGTGAAGTTGAACAGCTTGGCACACAGTGGAGCTTTTAGAGGGCTTCAGCGTCAGTAAGCAGCGCACTTGATGGTCCTGAGAGCCTTGAAGTTATTTTTTCCTCCCTAGTACGGCCATACAAAGAACATATGTACTTACAAGTGATAGCAACAGATCAGCTAAAGATAGGACCTTTGGATGTGCCTTAAAGGATGTTAGTGGTATTCTGCCTTTGTGCCAGAATTCTTGTCCATTTTCAGGAGCGAGAGCTATTTCAGGGCATCTTCTTTATCTTCCCTGCCGCTTTTTACCTTTTTTTTTTTTTTTTTTTTAATTTGCTTTGGTGAGATGCAATACCGAAAGAAGAAAGTGATCCTAAAGGAATTATGACTCATGGAGATTAGATAAATAAGACAACTATAAAAGCCACGTNATTAAACTGTGTCCTATTTCTTGTTAATGCACTGAAGAGCAGGCATTACACTGGTGATATAGCTCTGATTCCTTAGCGGCATCTTCAGGAAATGAAAAGTGATCAAATTCCCTTGTCAAGGAGGACGCTGACTTAGAAAGCCTTCTTTTCTTAAATATATAACCTAGAGATAAAACTTAAAAAAAACTTGCAACCCAGATAGTAATTAGGTGCATTTAAAATGTAAGCCAGGACAGTTGGTTGTACAAAACTGTTCGCAAGCAAATAGCCTCCAAAGACCACGGTACTATCTTTTCTTCACAGGCACTTAGGTCCTATATAGTAACCAATTTTATGAAATACAGTAGGGCTGTTAACCAACAGAACTGAACTCTTCAGTTGCTTAGTAACTAATCCAATCCAAGGAGGAAATAAAAATAGCATACGTAATTTTAGAACCTTTAGGACCTTTGCCAAGCAAAATATTCTCACTAGCAGCAGTCAGGTTTGTGATTTGAATGGGTTAGCTTAATAGAATAGATTCTATTTGTTTTATGTAGATAAATGGTCCTTGCTTTTCAAATCTGATTAATTACGTATCCGAGCCATTAGGTCTTGTAGCTTCTGTACTCTTCCACAAGTTTATTTAACTAAAAATATAACATAACTAAATATAATATAAATAAAAATAGAAAAATGTTTTAGTTGCCGGCTTCTTTTCAGCCTTAATCTGGTTAAAAAGCTGAAGACTGCAGTATAACTCAATAAATCACATTATATTGCCAGGAGGAATTTCATAAGCATCTGCTTAATTCAAGTGTGCCTTTTTTTCCTATACTCATCTGTAAAGCTTGTTGAGAGGAAAAAGGGTATTATTTAAAAAAAGATACTATTGCCACCATTGGTGGAAATTGCCATATGGTACCATAGCACCACGTATTCAGGCAAGGTAGGAACCTGATACGCTTAGTTTCTCTAAAAATAATTCTTCAGCTGACAAAATATGCTTCCTGTTTTGAAATACGTCTTCAAAAATTTAGCATTTGTCTGCATTTTTAGGGGCTTGCTCTGTTTATGCGCATTGCCCGTGCATTTGACAAGTTTCATAGACAAGACTTTTGCAAATTACGGCAAGGATCTGCATTTTTTCCCCGCAATTTTATCAGCATCGCCACTGGATGAAGGATTTGCAGGACTAAATCCTAACGTGTATGAATAGCGTCGCCGAAGTCAGCTCTCTTGCCCTTGTTCCTGAATAAGGTAGGCAGTACGGGATCCGATATTCATGTAATGCATGTATTCTGAAGCGGTCACGGGGCGTTGGGTTATCAAAACAGATAGAGCGCTCCTTTCGCAAAACGATTTGAATACCAACTTCCGAGTACATGAATTCTGATTTAATTCCCCGCTCCTCTGAACCATGCATTCAGGAAGGTCTCAGGTATTCCTTAATCTCTTTCAGTTCAATAAGTATTTTAATGTAGGGCGAAAAGCACTCAGGTTCAGTTTTACGTGGCTGGTACATTTTGCTTGAAGAAGAATAATTTTTTTAGATGTAGTGATTCAGCACATTTTTCATTCTACTCTAGGATTATCGTCCTGTAGGGTAAAAAGCTATATATAGCAAATACATGCCTTGCATGGTAGTTTTAATACTTTTTGCTGAACGCATTTTTTGCTGGTGGACTTTGAGGTGCTGCTATTCTTATTTTCGGCATTTTAATTCATTAATACAGCTAACAGGCTCGTCTGAAGCAAATTAAGATTTTTCATCATTGTGTGCTGAAAGAATAGCATGCCAAATCAAAGAGGAAGTTTCCACTGGAACATCGCTGTAATTCGTTTAAGCGCCTGAAACAAGGAGAGATGCAGTAGGTATGTCCATCACCGAGGAACAGAGCCGCAGGAGTTAACCCTGCAAGCCCGTCGCGTGGCCCACAGAGATACCCAGGGTGAAATTTCTGGGCGCAGCAGCAGGAGACGTGGCGTGGTCCTCCGTGTTGGCATTTGGGGTGAAGCCAGCGGGAAGGGAGATCCTGCGCGGAGCCAGTGCTCCTTTTCTGCCTGGAGCTCCTGGTCTTTGCCGCCCTGGCAGCTTGCCTGACCTCAGAGGTCTGCCTGAATGTTTGGATTTTATTGAGGACGAAAAAAATGCAAGTGGCGTGGTAAAATGCAACTTGATACGCTGCTAATTTTTTTCCCCTAAAGAAGTTCAGAAAACACTGCGTTAATACAAGGATTTGTGGCCAAAATGTATTATGCAGTTAATTCAAATAAATTGCAGTTACTCTGTAGCAAATAATTACCACCTGTTTTGCATCTGCCTCAAATCCACTCAAAATACAGCAATCTAGTCATCATTCTTGTATTATTTATGTAGTTTTATTATTTGCAGTTAGACTCCTATTTACCTACCCGATTCACAATTTTTTCATGCCTTCTGTACACAGAATGGTGAATTTAATAACCTCCTTTGGATTTATTTATAAAACCTTTCAAAATATGTTTGCAATGCATGACAGGGCTCCCAATACGCCGCAGACACTCGGTGGCCTTTTTCATCATGAACTGCGGTTGGGAGAGTGCCGCTTGCTGCCCTCGGATCTCAACGCCTCTGTTTCACCTTCAAAAATAGTCCATGTTAACCTGTCACGCACGTGGTCTCCCGAGCTTTCTCAGAGTCATGTTTTGCTTGGTTAAGACGGGAGCTTCTGGGTTGCTTGCTCCAAGCATCGGGGTGCTTTGGTGTCGGGACGGACAGTGAGGCAAATGAGGGATTTTAGCAAGAACCTCCTGCAAGGGTGGCCAGGTATGATGGAAATGCAAAGGAAAGCCAGGGGTAAAAGCCAAATGTACGCTGCTTTAAAATACTCAAAACTGTCTGCAAGTGGGGCTTGGACTTCTTGTGCTTTGTGCCGATCGTTCCTGCTCTCTCTCAGCAAGATGTGTCATCGTCGTAGTGTTTCTTTTCAGTATTACATTCCACAGAAAAACGGTGAGTGAGGGAAGGAGGACGACGGGTTAAGTCCTTGCAGCACATCTAGGCCATCCCCTGAAATCGCAGGAGCAAAAGCAGCTGAGCGGTGAATCAGGCCACCCTGCCTCTCCAGGACAGGAATAGCAAGAATCAGAAATCTTGCCCTCAGCTGTGCTGGCGTGCAGCGATGCGGAGGAAAGGCACGGGGAAGTACGCCCAGTTACTCGCCTCTGAGTTTCAGCTCTTTTCCTTTACGCCCAACTGGGGTGTGTGGTTTTGCGGCTCCGATATTGAGAGCAAAACGTGATTCCCCCTTAGCTCCAGGCTGAGTTAGGGTGACTGCCCTCCCGAGATGTATTTCTGTGGCAACACCTCGCCTCCCCTTAAATTTTCCACCGTAGGTAGGAATTGCTTTTCCATACAGGCAACTCCGTTTCATTTTCTGTAGTGCCCTCTTTATGTTAACCTCTCCCACAACCGGAACGGCGTTCCCCTCCGCTAGAAGCATCTCTGCTCGGTTGGGATGCAGCGCTCGTGCCCAGCGCCTGCAGACAAGGGAAATCTGGATGCGGGTTTCTGTTCTGACATGCTTCTTTGGGAGGGGAGGGCAGCAATGGGCTGGGATCTCCAAATATTTGTTGAAGATGGAATATTTGTTGAACGTATAAAAAAAACCAACCAAACAAAATACATAGCTAATAAAAGTTAAGCTTGGAGGATTCCAGGTGAATGAGTCGCAAAGTCAGCAGCACTACTGCATGTCTTTGTGATACCTCTCAAAACTGCCTGTCAAAATCTCCCATTAAGGAACATCGCAGATTAGTAATTATGCGCATCTATTAGCTAAGCATCCATTCTTTCTTTCAAATGCTTTGTGGCAATATCTCTCCAAAGAAGTGCGTATCTCATCTAGGTGTCTGCTAGATGGCCATAACACCTCCCCAAGGGAGATGCCTCTGATAACACTATATTAAAGACAGGGCTTGGTTTTGTCTTTTAAACCGCTATCACACAAGCCAGTGCACAAGGAAAGACACCTATTATAATTTTGTAGACAAACGCTAACAAAAGCTGCCTGCACACATGCACACACAGAGAAGAATTCAATGTTAACATTGTAGGAGGCTGTGATGATGACAGGAATACTTTTATTGTCAGCTCTGCTGGGGAAATAAAAAAAACCTTATTTGTGCAAATAACCCGAGCTTAGCTTCATTCCCAAGTGTTCTGTTTGCACATGTGAGTATGTTTTGTCAGCGATGTCTTTAGGTACAGATTCTCATCTTCAGATACTTGTGCTCATTTGTGTTAAACACATTACTGCTATAATAACACACACAACCCCCCAACAGAGACGTGAATATTGTATAGTAAGAATCCCAAATACGCGGTGGTCTTGGTCTTTTGTTGGTTGGGGTTTTTTTCCAAAAAATGCTTAATTAAACTGTCTTGCGCTTAGTTTTCCTGATTATATTCCGTTCATTAATGTAGAGCAAGTCTGAAAAATAACTAAGAGCAAAACTGGAGGCAGAGGATAATAAAATCCATTGCTATTAATTAAGCTGAAATCCTCAAACATGCCTCCTTCCAACTTGTTATCTTCCAGACTCTAGATTACTTCATTCTTTCAGTGACTACTGCTAGACAGACACATCCTGTTGTGATAAAGGAGACCAGCTGGATTTAGGACTGCAGCTTTGTGTTTGTGGTATGACTGACCATATGTGATTCTCTGTCAAGTTTGCAGCTTTAATGGGAAATCTCTGAAGTATTTGCACTTTGATTCATGTTTTTTCACTGGTTTGGTAACAAAAGAGGGGCTGGCTTTGTGCAGCTGGCTTGCACTAACATAGGTTGCAGTGTGGTCTCTGCAAAGGAAAGGGAA
Organism: Burhinus bistriatus; assembly: GCA_013397275.1. Lineage (NCBI taxonomy): Eukaryota > Metazoa > Chordata > Aves > Charadriiformes > Burhinidae > Burhinus > Burhinus bistriatus. Next base: position 191,542 of record VYXH01012750.1, read on the forward strand.
GCTCTTGCATCCTTCGCCTTAAGAGTTGCTTTGAGCTGGTTTTTTGTTTTGATTTGTTCGGGGATGTTTGGGGGGGG
>VYXH01012751.1:0-29005 GCA_013397275.1 Burhinus bistriatus
CTGTTTCCAATCCCCCTCGTCTCCTTGTTCCGCTCCTCCTGCCTGGTGGCAAGAGGGGAGAGGATCCTTTACTTCTTGTGGGTCCTCTGTCTGCAACTTTTTCACCTGATCAAACCTGTTTCTTTCAGAAACTGAATGAATATGAGTCATGACTGCAGTTCTGTCACTTTATATGAAAGGCTTTGATCTTTTATCTAACTCATGCTAATTTCTTTGACAGTGGTACATGTGTTGTGGGATTTTGGGGTAGGTGTTTTTTGTGGTGGGTTATTTTTGAGTATTCAGATAGTGCTGTCCTATTAGAAATGTTATTTAGGAAAAAAACCGCAGGAGTTTAGCAAAGGGCAAGGAACTGCAAATACTATCCTTAAGGGCTGCAAATGATACAGGCCTATTGAGGCTTAATGGGCCCAGGACATTACTTCTAGGCACAGAGCTTGTAAAATGAGATTATGCACACCTGTACCTGGTAGGAGTGCTGACCATGTTCTGAAGGAGCATTCCAGTTCTGAATGTATTGTTTTGGGTTTGTTTACCTAGAAATTAATCTTAACTTTGCAGCTTGATTGCTTAAGAGGGTAATAATTGCCAGGATAGTAGTTCAGAAATCTGAGAAAAATTAATTTGATAATTTAAGACATAGATTGTTTTTTGACTAGTGGAAGCAGAAGAGAAACAGAACTTAAGCTTCTTGTTCAAATGACCCAAATATTGAACTGTAGCCCTCACCTTTTCTCTTATAAGGCACAATGTAAGTTAGGACAAAGTGGAGTAAACACTTGTATTTTAGACTAATAATATGCTTCAAAGCATAAAGCAAGACTGGCTTGTTTTCATCTGTGGGAGCAGGAGTCCTGTTATTATGTCTGTTGTGGCAATGTGTGACAGTGTCTAATTTTTTGAGCTTCAGAGAGCTATTCTGTAATATTTTCCTGTCTTTACTTTGATTTCAATACTTTTTTTTTTTATGGCCCGAAAGGTATGTGGGTGTTTAATCAGGTTTCCAAATTAAGAACAAACCCACCCAATGTTTTTCTTAGACACCTATCAAAAATTAGCTATCCTGTGTCCAGACCTTCAGTATCTTTCTCATTGGACATGATGAAATAGCAAGTGCTTGTGAAACTTCTTCCATAGGTGCTTAGCAGCCCGTTTGATGAGTATTTGATCAAATACAAAAACCTCATCTTTGGGAGCAAGAAAAATAGTCAGTTGCTTTTGTGTGATTCATTTTACCTGAACTCAGTTGGACAATGGAGAACATTCATTAGCAAAGTTAGATTTATTGCTTTAAGACCAACAATACTGTAGCTATTATAAATTACGCAATGAATCTGTGATGAATGTAAGGTTTAATGAGATTTGTTTTAAGATTATTATTGTGTTGCACAACGCTATGTACATGTGATTGTAGCTTTCCTGGGCGGTGGTGCACATGATGAACTTACAGTTTACAGCAATTTACAACCAGTTTAGGACCTCATCTTTCAAGTGTATAGCAATGTGTAGTTAAATAGGTAATAGCAATAAAATGCTAGCTTTGCTGTTTGTGTTGCTTTGATTCAAACAGTGTCTCTTAAGCTTTTCACTGGTTTGTTCCACTTCTCACTTAAAACACATGAGTAATGCTGGGGTGGAGGAGTCTTGGCAATTAATTATCTTACCTCAATCTATAAATGGACAAGGACGAGCACAGAAGGAAAACGTAAACATCCTTTTTGTGCACCACTACTTAATTGGAGTGTGTTCTTCCTTGCTAAACTATGAACTTTATGGTTGGTGTGGTCAACAGGAAAAACTTGTTTTAGGCCTCAGGGCAGGTACCTGATGACTGCTGTGAAGCGCGTGTGGGGTTTTCTTTTTTTTGTTCTCTTTCTTTCTTTTTTTTTTTCCTTCTCTTTTCTCTTTTTAAATCATTTGGGATTATACAAACTTTAATGCTGATGTTGACTTTTCTGCTTTCTTGAGAAATAATTCATTGTGCCAGTGTGAAAGAACAAATGAGTGAAAATGGTATGACTTCATAAGCACAGCTTTATATAGCTGGGATTTATAACTTTCCAGACCAAAATATTTAAATAAATTTGGTTCAGTGAGGTTAAAGTTTAATACTTTTGGAAGAAGATACAACAAGGAGATACAAGAAAAATCCCTCAAGGCAGGAAGTAGTTTCATGAATGTAAGTTTGTTTTGATTTTTAACTTGGAAAATGTTATATCACATTGGTACCTACCAGAAAAATGAGGATAAATGTAATTTATAACGTGACAACTCATAAGTTAAAATAAATAAAACCAGCAACGACAAAATGTAAAATCAAACAACAAAAAAAAGAGTAAGCGCAGAAGGAATGTTTGACTCTATATAGTGCTTATAAAAGTTGTTCAGCTTTAATGATTTTGAGATTTTGGATTCTTTGTCTGGGCGAGAGGGGAGGGTCAAGCGTTTTCAAGTAGGAGTATAACTCTTGGAAGATAAATGTTTTGGATTGGCTTGCACTTTGTAGCTGGATGCTTATGTTAGTAATAATGTTCGTGATGCAATGCTTTCTCTTCCAGCACATACCACAAAGGATAGTTTATATGTATCAATTTGCTTTAGCTCTTTAAAAGTCTAGATGTATGCATGTTAATTAGACCATTACTAAAAAAAAAACAAACCAAAACAAGCCCACCCACCCCCCAAACCCCTAACCTATAAAATTCCAGTCTTTGTTGTATTTAGGAACTTATTTGGAGGGGGGGCAGGGAATATAAAGGTAAAAATTTGGTAATTAAGAATTCAAAAACTATGTGTAACATGGTATGATAAATATGAAACTGGTACAATTTTGCAGCATTTTTAATGTTTGAGCTAGTGTCAGGCAGTCCTCTTTGTTTGTAGTCCACTGTCCCCATTTAATTGTTCTTTAGGTATTTTACCTGAAGTGGTTAGAATTCACCAGTATCAGTGAAATTAACATTTAAACTGTGGCAGATGCAACCTGAAACACTTGGTGGTTTTCTGAAGGAAGTCTCTAATCTGAATATGGCAGAAAATGCACTACACTAATATGTTACGTAAATAAGTGTAAAGAACCAATGTAGGGGGATAAATATTGGAAACTTGCAAGATAAAGGAAGCTGAGTTGATCCCTTAGTAAGTCTAACTTCAGGTAGACTTCAGCAATTCATGGTTTAATTTAAGAGGTTACCTCACTCAGATCTTCTTTTACAGAAGATTTTTTTGTGTCAACCTTTCAGGAAAACCAACACAGCAAGAGATTTATAGCACAACATAAAGAAACTCCTTGGCTTACAGTTCACCAATGTATATTGATGCCTGAGTTGCTGGTAAGCATTGTCTTCTTGGAGGTACATAATGACAGGATGAAAGCCAATGGATACAAGTTGTAGTGAGGGAAAATTTAATTAAGTATTAAGAAAAAAAAAAATACTATGAGGGTAATCACATATTGGGAAAGGTTGCCCAGAGAGATTGTTGAACCTCTCTCCAGGACTCAACAGGACAAGACCTTGAGGAACTTGATGCATGTTGGCCCTGCTCTGAGAACTGATCTAAATGATTTCCAGAGGCCCATTCCAGTCAAAGTAATTCTGTGATTTAGGATTCTGCCTCCCCTGCTGCAGGCGTGGAAACTCCTAAGATTGAGGTGGGGCGGGCAGCTGTCTTTTAACCTGTCTTAGGTCTTTAATTGCCAGAGTGCATCTCTGAGCTATCAGGTTATAAATTTCTAGGTATTCTTTAGGGAAGAGTGGGATGTACAGAAGTGTATTTGGAAGTCTGCTTATAGCCTCAAGTAACCTAATGGAACTAGTATTTCCATTTTTTCCAAGTACTACTTAAAGAAATTAAAGTAGACAGACATCAGTTTGGTATATAGCATGTGAGAGGGTTTTGTCCATTTGTATTTTATCTTTAATAAATATAAACTGTCATCTTAACTAATTAGTTACAGATCCTTATCAACTCTTAATGGTAGTAGCTCTTACATGTGAAAATACTGAAGTGTCTTGCTTTTTATTCTGAGAAATGTTAGGGATATAATTTTGCTTCTGCAGTAATTTCAAGTGTTAAAAATATATTTTAAATCCTAGTAATTTTAAGACTCTCTGGTGCTGTAATATGCATGTATGTTATGGATATGACTAACAGCCACCTTATCCTCCCATTTACATTAAAGAGAATGCCTTGGAAGTCTTCTGTCAGTCAAAAAGTAGTTTATAAATGAAGCCAAAATACTGAATTGGGCATCTGAGTTTTACTGCACCTTGGGGACAAGGGGAAGAGCCCTTTTCATTTAAATCCACATCAAAGACTTCTTTCACAAATTGTCCAGTCAGGATGATCATTGCTTGTCATTCACACTTACGCCAATGAGTAATTGTTATCAGGATTTCTGATGGAATTACAGAAAAAGATAAGATATAGTAGTCATCCTCTTTTAGATTTTTAGTGGCTTTTACACCAAGGAAAAAATCTGGTTTTTACACCAAGGAAAAATCTTCTAAGGTTCGTTCCTTTTTTTTGTCTTGCAGTCATGGTTACACCTTAAGAATCCCTTTTAATAACGACTACATTGTCAGATCATTGGGAGCAAGCATTAATTCGCAGGCTTGCCTTCCCTGCCCACTGGGTGATAAAGCTGCCCCATCTGATGGTCTGTCATTGGCCTGTAAGCAGACCTACTAATTGGAAAAGATTACAGAATTGGAATTGTAGACCCTTTAAAACTTTAACTAACTTCCATACCATTTGTTTACTGGAACAAAACACAATCCTTTTCAAGGCTGTTTCAGACACTCGCTCCTAGAGCATGCTTTACTGGTTTGTAGGCAAAAACAGAAAAAAAGAGAGGATGTAGACAAAAAAAGAACTCTTTTTTTTTTTTTTTTTTTTTTTTTTTTTTTTTTTTTTTTTTTTTTTTTTTTTTTAAGTGTGGTCATCATAGTCAACTAAAATATCCCAACTAAAACTAAATATCCTGCCACTTGCTTGCCTCAATCTTTTTGTAAAATAATGTGACATTTCCCAATTTTTAAATAGCCAGACTGCTGGCGTGTTTAAATTCAGCTTCCTACCAGAGTGTGACTAAGTTCTTCTGTGTGGTTGGTTTACTTCTTAATTTTACTTTGAGAGCGGTAAACTACCATGCAAGTTTGGCCAGCTCCCCCTGTTGGAAACTCGTAAGATTTCTGTTCTGTGGGAGGCTGAGCGTCTCTGTGAGCTGGAGCGCTCTTTCCCTGGTGTTTCCTGCACAGATTGTTACCTCCAGGAAACGCAGACCTTCAGCTCTACACTTTGTCAGCCAGGATGAACCATTCAAGGAAGTAGTTAGTGGCTTAAAATTTCCTTCTCCTGTTACTCTGTTTCAGGTGTTCAGTCTATGGAACTAGTCTGTAGGTACTGTGAAGTATCTGAAAACAAAACCAAACCAAACTGAAATGTGTAGTGCTTACAGTTCCTTTGCACCAAAGCTTTTGCTTTGAAGATCTGCTCCTATTTGTTTCCTCTACTTGCTACTCTAGTCAGATACTGTTAAAAGTGCATGTTTTTCTCTTTATATTTCACACAAGATTTTAAAATATCCTTGTTCCTTACTTATCAGCAGGAAATATACAGTGGTTGAAATGAAATTGTAAGTTTCTGATGTATTTCCCTGCTTATTTTCCTCTCTGTTCAAAAGTTTTCTTGGATTGAGACTGTTCAGGATTTTAAACACTTTGTGAAGTTGTGTGCCTTTTTTTAATTAGTGAAACATTCTAATTTAGCATACCTTTCAGGTAATTTGGACTTCTTTCCTTTAACAAAATTCTGATAATCTAACTCAATTCTTCTAAGATTTTGAGCGCCTTCCATTATGCCCTTTTTGTGATCCCTTGCTGCTGCTTTCTGTTCAGAAATTTCCTCACTTTGAGATGTCAGTGCCAATTAAGGCAGCAAAATAATAATTCTTAATTTGTTAAACATTTTAGCTTGTTGACAGTTGAATTTTCATTAAGACCTACTTTTTTCCGTTCCCTGGTTTTGATTGGTGGATATTAGAGGCCTTTTCAGCAAAGATGGCTACAAAGGATGTATTACAGTTACACAAGTATTATATTAAGCACTTACTATGCAAAATCTATAAGTTCTCCACAGCTTGTGACTGGATGTACATATTTTGTTTAAATACTTGATGTAGAAATGTAAAAGTAATCCATTATCTTAAATATATTTAAGTATGTAAAGTCTGCCGACACTAGTCTTAACTATAGCTTTTTTAGCAAAAGTAGCTACTGTAGCACACTCAGCTGCAAAAACACAGAACAAAAATATGAAATATGAAATACATAGTATTTTTCTTTGTGCCATTTTAGAACAAATTGCTGAAACATGTCATTTTTTAAATATGAAGTGTTTTCACAAGACAAACTTACTTTTTTTGAAAGAACTTACTTCAAACAAAAGCGATGCATTTAAGCAGAGATGCAAACACAAATTCTAGCAACTCAGTTCCTTGAAAGATTATAATCTGAGCCTCAAAGTACTCTGTACTAGCAGAAAGGGATAGCTGAATTATCACAAAGAAAAAGGGGTGCCTTCAAGTATGAAATGGGCCCCTGGCTTAAGTTGTAGCTGTCACACAGTTAGGTATTGATATGAGTTCGCAATATCTGCTTTATGCTAGAGTAAGTAGAGTCACTGAACTGAAATATGTTTTGGATCCTGGACACAGGCTCCTTGGCCAGGTTATATGTTACTGGGAGACTGTTACAAGGAAGAGGCATCTTGCAGGAAACGTGTGAAATGTCTGTTTCACAGTAGACCATATTTATTCATCTGCTTGAGCCTTTCAATTTTGCAAATGAGCAAGCAGTTCTGGTTTCAATTTTCTCAACACACAAATTGGACTGAAATAAATCCAGAAGTTAAGCTTCTCTGTTATTAGCCCACTGAAGTTAATCTCGTACTGCATGCTTACCAATTTTTTTTTGTTTAAATTTTCCCTTTAAACATTTGGTTTCAGTAAGTGTTATGAAGTGAGCACCGTACAGTATATCATGCTCATCAGAAGTCTGAAACATATATGAAAGCTGAAAAATAAACAAGTGTATGTAAAAAAGTCTGATCTGCTAAGAATTTGTTCAGGTACATAATCACAAGAACGGAATCTAAGCTGCATTGTTAACTGGAGATATTTGTCTGTAGTTTTTTTTGCACAGAAACTAGAGCAGGCCTTAAACTGCTTAAATGTGTAGAGTTTGTTAGGATATGTACTCACTCATGCAGATCTCTTAAGTAACTATTTCTTACCTAAAACATGCAAAGTACTTTGCAAATCCATCACTATGGATTCTATAAATGCTATAAATTCACACTATTCCTGAAAAAATGTTCCTTTAAAAAAGAAAAAAAAAATCTTTGGTTTCTACTACTCTTCTGATCATACTTTTAAGATGTACTACACTCACCTTTTGCAGATTTTAACATTTTGTATTGGAAGATATTTGTAAATGGAGGTGTAAAGGCATTCTGCAAACAGTGGTAGAACACTCCTGTCCTACTAGTTATCCCATTTATGTTCTAAGCTTTTCTGACATTTTGTTTCCTCTGTGAGCACCCTAGCTCCTCTGTGGCCCCCTATGTTTCCATCTGAAAAGGCTGGCAAGAATGTTAATAGTTATGGCAAAAAACAATTCATGAGGGACACCACCACCCCCCCCCAAACTCCCCAGTATTTCCATATTTATTCTTGCCAATAAAACAGAAACACAAGTCTCAATTTTTTGTTAACTTTTTTCTTGTTTTGATTGTTGATTGATGGAGAATCACACTTGAAAATGTCATTGTTTGAAGGGCTGGACTATCAATGTGTTTAGGTGTTAAAGAAACAATTCTGGTTTGTTATAAATGGAAATGCAGAAGAAGTGATAAACTTAAAATGCATAGCAACTTCTAGTTGCCATGGTGCTTCAACTTGAAGTAATTTTCTTTGATATTAAAATACTTCTTGGGTGTCGTCTTTGCTTCACTATTAAGAAGGAAATTACTCTGGAGAGAAGCAATGATAAACTATTTTGGAATATCTAATGTGACAACCAATGAAGAAGTGTCAAGAAAATTCCTTAGTTTTCAAGAATCTCTTTGGGGCCTGTTTATTTTGGCAATATAAGCTTTTATGACACAACTTCAAAACACTAAAGAATGGTGGGTTACTGCAGGCCATCCCCCAGGCCTGTGTAATGAGTCAATTCTTCAAGAAACAAATACAAAGTTGAGTTTGTCAAAACACTGAGTCAGTAGACTTGATCTGTCTCCACTGTATCCTTTCCTGGCTGTCAGTCAGCTACTTTGGTTCATGCATGCTTGCTCTGCTCCTCCCCAGTTCTGAGCTGACAGTCCTTTTATCAGTTATGTTAATGTACCTGTAATTGTTTTATAATAATCAAAAATATTCTTTGACTGGACATACCACTTTAGAAAAGCTTTAAACTTCTTCCAGAGCTTTGATATCTTGCCTCAATAATTTTCAATGTCAGAGCTGTTAAGTGTTAGACTTGGGTCCCCCATGTGGAATTGAGCTGCACTACCGCTCCCTGCTTTCCCAGCCGATCTGCTATTTCCTCTTTTTTTGCTAATTTTATTTACTCTTTTTGTTTCAAATGAGCTCCTTTCGTATGTTCTTCTTGAATAAGACCTTTGATTTTTAACAAAAATAATAAAGAATTCTATCAGTTAGTAACCATTTTATCTTGTTTTTGGAAATAACAAGGGCTTGCAAAAGCCTCTGAAGTGTTGCATGACTTTGATACATAATTAGCGTAACCCCAAAATGGTAGTCTAGCAGTTGACGGTAAATGAATTTGTATTGAATTTCATTTGAACAGTTTTACTACCGAGCATGTCTCTCTGACACTTTAGTTGCATGGCATATAAAAATTGTCGAAAAGTGTCTCAATAAGTAAGTTCAGGAAGTTGTTTTTTCCTAAAATATTTTCTATTTTAAAGCAATAACATTTCATTTTGAGAAAATTGAATTAAAATCTACTCCTTTACTGTAGTCACGTGAAGATTGCAGCTGGTGGAGTCATTCTGTACAGTGAACAGGCTAATTAATACAAATTGCATAATATAAACTTCAGGTTGCAACACTGACTTCTTCAAAGACCTTGCGTCATGTTTATTGAAATGATCAATACTGTGTGAACCAAGCATGGCAATTAACTCAAAATGACCAGTTTTAGAGTTAATTTGTACCTCCATAGTTTGACTGCTACCATATAACTGCTGAAACTCAAGGTATCTTTGCAGAAAAAAATATTGGCAGCTTGTAGGTTAAAATCTTACCCCTGTGTTCATTTAGAGTTAGTGTTTACTCTGATTATTAGTGAACCATCAGTAGAGAAGTGAAATTACTAATATTTCTAGGAGTAAAAATTGCCTCGGGTGTTTTTTTTTTGGTCTTGGAAACAACGATCATCTTTCTTTTGTCCTTAGTCACTAAAAACATAACAATCTGCTACTAAATATAGCATATAGATGTTTTGAATGGCATTATTTCAGGCTTCAGGCTAAGGCATAACAAGACAGTGATCATCTTAACACTAGAAGATGACCTCTTCAAAACAGTGTCCTGCAACTGTTCAAAGTTACCTAATGGGCAAAGCTGAAATTAAGTTGCAGCTTTATCCCTGCTTCCAAGCATGATAGAGCAATGGGTGATTATTTACTCTTGCTAGAAAGTTCTATGTGTTCCAGCAAGGTTTGACACAAATTCCTCTCAAAAACTCCAGGAGAGCACTCGCATAGCTGGAATGCTATAGTCTGTATACCACTGTCTGGGTGAACATCTTTTATTAGGTGAAAACGTGACAATAAAAGTTTGTGTATTTGACACCTCCATGTTGGGTTATTTAGCTGAGAAATGATTTGGGAAACCATCAGAAAAACAGTAGTAAAAACTGCCTTTTAAAGAATGCTTTTTTTTGACCCTGTCACATTGCTGCAATTGGTTGTGATGAGAACCAGAATGTTTATGTTCTCATTCTCAGTCTATTGCTCTACTAGCTCAGGAGCTCTGTCCTCATTTCAGAGCCAAGAATAAATCACATCACCTCAGACAGCAGGTGAGTTTTTGAAACGTGCCTACAGATTAGTCTTCGTGTCTGTCAGCAGTCAGTACAACTTAAGTTGCTTTTTACTCACTTAAGGTGACGTAACTGAGCAGTGCGGTGGACATAGCTGAGCAGTATGTTAAGCTTGAGATGGTTTGCCTGCCAGCAAATTCTGCTGGAACCTCCGCATTAACATCATTCAAGTTGTTATTGTAAATGGGATAGTGTTTTGAGTTAGGATTCCAAAGGGATTTAGTCTTGTAGCTTCAGGCACCTCAAAAATTATTTCAAAGGGGATGCCTGTGCTGATACTTCCACTGTAGTGTAGATTCCTGGGCTGGCTTTTAAAGGGGTAGCTTACACACCAAAAGCAGTTAAACCATAGCAAAAGATAGAACTTGACATTTCTGAAGCTTTCTTCACAGTGCCTCAGCTCTGCTCACACCTTAAAACTCCCTCTGCAATCCCTCACTAGTGATTCCTATGTTTTCATATTTTTATAGTTTCATCTGTGTTACTTCAAGTACCTTCTAACGTGCCAGCTTTGAGGAAGAGCATACGTGGCTCTTCTGTGCTGCTGCTACTGTTATGGTGAAGCTCATCATTTCAAGCACATTTGACAGCTCCTTCATTCCTTCGTTAACAATTTGTAATTGTGTATTACTTCCTGCTCAATTTTAAATGCTTCTGTATTTTTTAACAAGATTGCTTTGTGTTTTGCAAAGTAAACTGTAAATTAAATCACCTCGTTCATGTAGTTTCTCTAGTTTAATACCAGATGCTTCCAAGAGGTGCTATTACTCAAGGAGCTTCTTATGATGAGAATTTCTGTTTGTTTCTTGTTCCTGCTCACCAGCAGGTATCAGTGATGAGGAGCATAACCTAAAATTGTGAGACTTTCAGTTGCTACCAGGGTGACACCATCTTAGGCTGCAGATTTACTTAAAGAAATGTCAGCTAGGATGTTAAGTCCCTCAAGTTCGCTATAGCAGCTGTCTAGAAACTGTAGATCTCATTGTCTTAACTGCTGAGTGTGTAATATCCTCATTAGATTGAGTATTCCATACTAAACTGGTTTGCAGTGTTACGTGCAGTGTGTGATTGTGTTGCTGCTTTAGAAATACACTGAACCTTTCAGTTCAGGAGGTGAGGAATCTCTTCACATCAGCATCAGAATCACCATCAGCTTCAGGTTTCTGTTTGCATCTGCTCTTTGGATCCCTGTGGCCCTCTTGTGTAACTTTGTATAAACAAAAGCCTGTTTCTACATGGCCTAAATGTGTTCAAACTGGCTTTTGAAATAAAAATGATGCCTTGAGGAAGTTGCTACCAGTGCCTTTAGGCTGTCATCTTGGATTCATTCCATATGAAGAAAGACCTTGTAACTGACTTAAGGTTGGGTGTTGGATTTTTTGTTTTGTTTTGAGGTCCCACAAACAAAAGGTGCCAAAGCTTGTTTAATGTCAGAAAAGGGGTGGGGAACGGTGTTTATGAAGGGAATTAGAATTTATTTCTAAAGTCGATAGTAATCATGATCTCTGAAGTAGTGTATGAGGAGTAATAGCCTTAATCTGTGTGAAATGAGAGGCAGTTCTGGATGTACTCCAAGAAAGAAGCTACCTTTTAAATGCATTTTTTTGTTCTAATCTTTGTTTTCCTTGCAAGAAACCTGTGGAGATTGTCTGGTTTCATAGTTTTTAATATTAGGGTGGTGTCAAGAGGACTGACCCTGCTATAAAAGGAAGTAAAATAAGAGGCAAATTGATGCAAGAAGTTTCTGACACAGAAAGGAATGTGCTAACTTGGAGAAGTTAAGGCAGTTGTAGGTGTGTGAAGTGGAAAGTAAAGTGAGAAGTCAGCATATGAGAGAGTGGAGAAAACCAGAAGGGAAATAGGAGTACACATTCTTTTGTTGACATTGCTCTTACAGGATATATATAATAAATATCTCATATCTAATGTAATATTGGAAGAGGAAACCTGGAAAAAGGAGTCTTTAAGTCTGAGAAAGGTCTTTGAAGAATGAAATAATTGGTTAGTTTGGCTAGAGTAACTCCAAAGTGTTTCAATAGTCTCCTATAGGCTGAACTAATTGGTAGCTTATGAGCTTGATTTTTGTTCCAGAGTTTCTATTTAGCTTTGTAACCTTGAGCTAGAGGATCAACTACAGTGATTTGAGAGGAAGGACTGTCATTGGCCGAATTTTCTTCTGTGCCTGTATGGCTTGTTGGGGTTTCCCAGATAATGTTCGGTCTATTCCTTTATAAATACTGGATCATTTCTTACATGTCTTCATGTTTGATGATTTCCTCCTTTGATCTCTGTGCTTTCTTGTTATAAGATTTGATCCCTCAACTTGGAACTAATGGAAAAGCCAGGCTTGCCACTGGTACAATTTTGCACTCAACCCATTCTTCTCCTTTTCTCGTCATTTTTTTCTCTTCTTGCTCTCACTCCATCACATCTCAGGCAGGAGAAGGGCAATAAAGACTGCAGATGCAATGGATTGCTTAAACTTCAGTAGGGCCATGCTGTTGTCCTTTGGGGAGACTTGAGTTTGCTACTTTGCTGAAGCCACTCCTCTCTCATTCTTAGGAGCATCCTGGAGATTGACCTCTCTGGTCGACCTCAGTTACTGTAGAAGTTGATGTCTAGTCAACTGATGCTCAAGTCCCATTAAAACAGTCCTCTCTGAAGTGCTTTTGGCAGCAAAGGCTCTCTGAATACTTCAGACAGAGGTTGGTACTGCCTGTAAGATTTTCATGTCTACTTTTGTCTTATTTGCTGGAATGATGGAGCATTCACATAAAATGCAAGTATACATAGTTAACTTCTAAAATGTTATAAAAAAGAGAAAATAAGCATTCATTTAAGGAAATTGCAATCTTTTGTTAATAATAATTTGTATATTAATGTATAAATTCATCCTGGATTAGCGCTTTCCCCATGGGCAAACTGTTCTCTTCCTTTTTGTTCCACAATATTTTTTTTTTTTGCAGTACTGATGTATTGATAAAATGGACAAGTTGTATTGGTACCACTGTTGCTCCTTTGGAAAAATATTGTACCTAAAAATTAAATCCTGAAAACACTTGATTCATTTAGTACTTAGTCTGGGATTGTTAGTAGTTACAAGGGGGAAGTTACTTGGTATTTAAATAAAATATTTAATCAAAATAAGTTCTTATTCAGAAAATATACAAGATTAATAAAGAGATATATATTGTTAGATATTAGATCCAGTGATGTTTTGTGATGCTTGTAGTTATGAAGCAATACTTCTTGTCTAGAAGTTAAAAGCATGTTTGTCTTTTGGCCATTCCGAAACCACCTTTCCCACTAGCATCAAGGTGATTTGTTTGTGGTTCTCCTACTGCTGCTGGTTTCTTCATTCTCAGAAAACTACAAAGAAGGAACCTAAAACCCCCCTGTTTCCCTCTTTCAAGGAAAAATTAGAGCAGTTAACGAAGTGGTGCAGATCAAGGAAGTGTTTTGAATGTTCATAGAGTGATTGTTATTTTGGAAAGAAACTCTGAAGCAGATTTTTGGGGTTTGTAGGATAGAGTAAGCATTTCTCCGCAAAAGGGAAGCTTATTGACAAGTAGTGACACGCTTGCTTCGTTTCAAAGAAAGTGTTGGTATTATTCTAAGACCAACAGGAGGTTATCCCGCCATATACTGTCCAGTAAGCTTTGCTTAGCAATGTCAGTTTCAAGCCTGTCTGTAATTAATTGACTTTCAAAAGCATCTTGATTTCCTTGTCAGCAGTGCAGTATTTTTATAATAATAATTTGCTAATTCTTATGTCCTTGCTGGAGGACAATCTTGTTAGTATTCTTTCTTGCCAGGAATTGATCGTACTGGATAGGACTTATAACTGAATCGTAGGAGTTGCTGAACAATTGATTTGTCTTATTGTGAGAGTGCTGCATAGGTGCATCCTCAGCTGTAGAGCCTTTTGTTGGAGATGCTCTAAAAATAGAGCAAAATTCCTTTGCATTTAGTTATGTGTGATGGAAGTTTCCGCTGTAAGATTGTTGGTTGAAATGAGTAGTAGATCCTATGGTACATAGCTTGTCCTGAGTGCTAGTCAGCTTCTCTTTCCAGAATTTATTACATACCCATGTTTATATGTGTATCTGTGATTGTATGTCAGTTGCATAATATCTGAGGGTTGTAACCATTTAAATCTTGCCTGGCTTACAAAATTCTTTAAGATTTTGGAGCAGGTCCAGAGGAGGGCCAAGAAGATGATCAGAGGGCTGGGGCACCTCTGCAGTGAGGACAGGCTGAGAGAGTTGGGGTTGTTCAGCTTAGAGAAGAGAAGGCTCCAGGGAGACCTTATAGCACTCTTTCAGTATCCGAAGGGGGCCTACAAGAAATCTGGAGAGGGACTTTTACAAGGGCATGTACTGATGGGATGCGGGGTAATGGCTTCAAACTGGAAGAGGGTAGATTTAGAATAGATACTAGGAAGAAATACTTTACTATGAGGGTGGTGAGGCACTGGAACAGGTTACCCGGGGAAGTTGTGGAGGCCCCATCCCTGGATATGTTCAAGGCCGTGTTGGATGAGGCTTTGGGCAACCAGGTCTAGTAGGAGGTGTCCTTGCCCATAGCTGGGGGGTTGGAACTAGATGATCTTTAAGGTCCTTTCCAACCTAAAGCATTCTATGATTTGTTTTCTAAGTATATTTGTAACTTGGGGGGTATAGGGAGTAGAAATGTAAAAAAAAACCCCTAATATTAAAAACATGGAGTGTGCCTGTTGAGGATGAGGCATGCCAGTGATTTCATTAGTGCTGGGCATCTTGGATTGTGAAAGCTAGTTGTGCCCAATCCAGTTTTTAGAGTGGGGGCCTGCGTAACGTGAGCAGGGTGAATTAGACCCGTGTTAAAGGCAGTAGTGGATTTCAGAATATGCAAATTTCTGCTTTCTTCACCAGTCACCTCACATGTACTGTAGAAAAGAGTGAAATAGTAAGTTCATGTGGCTACTATATTTAAGCAAGAATAATCAGGTGCGCATGTAAAATCGCATCCAGTGAGTGCAGACTTTCTGTGATACCAAATACAACGCAAGTCAATTGGAGAGTCAGTTACGGAGCTACTAGGGAGAGATTACTTAGCCTACAGAAGAGAAAGCTGAAAGGGCACATAACTCCAGAAATACATTAACAGCTACAGCAAAGTGGGAGTAATTGTGTTTCTCTGTCTCTGGTAGTTAAGACAAGTAATAATGGGCTTAAGCTGGAGCTGGGGAAAAACAGTCTAAAAGGAAAAATGTCCCTGATAGTCTGTCCCATAAAGGCTTATGAAACTACAATGACAATCTGTATTTGAATAGATTTGTGATGCTAACATACCTGCAAATTGTTGTTTTGTTTATTAAACGTGATGAAAGCATTAAAATATCTAGCTATAGCCTAGATTTATTGGCTGAGAATACACTACGTGTCATTGTTCCCACTGTCAAATTAATATGTCACTTTAACATATTAAACTTTCTAAATCATTGTGGGTTGAGCTAGTTTTTGTTTGGATTTTTATGTTGCTGTCTGCATTTTGAAAGACTATAAATTACTTTCTGGAGGGATTTTTTGTTTGTTTCTTTTTTGTTGCATATTGTCTGCTTTTTTAGTCTGTTTTTCTATAGCTGAATGTAACCTCTTTGAAGTCAGGGGTTTTATTCTGTGCTTATATGTAAGGCAAGGTACTAGTTCTTGACTCTGATCCTTTGTTTTCCTGTATCGTGTAGGGTACAACTCAAAATACCACTTGGTTTCTGGCACAAGAAACAGGTCTTCAAAGTAAGAACTGTCATACAGTTGGTAGCCTGCATATGTTTGTAATGATATCAGGGTATCAGAGCAGCTGTGTTATATGGTATCTATTCAGTGGTTATTAAAGACTAACTAGTATAATGTAACTTACTGTCTGGCACGTTTAGGAATCAGCTTTGCTTTGCATGCTGGAGCAAGTGTTTTCAGCATTCTTTGAGGAGCTGAATTTGTGATTTTCCTTTGTTCATCTGGTTACACAATTTTTATATGTAAATGCTCCTTCTTCAGGGAAATTAATTTTTGTTGTTTGGGAATTAATGCTGTTTTTCTTACAAATTCATACATAGCCCAATAGACTGCCTCTGAAACGAGTAAAGAGTCTTTTAGTGCTCTGTCCTACGCAAATGTTGCTTTCTGTGGTGGTTGTTAGCAAAATTCTTGATGGAAAGCACAGTCGGTTCACCTGAATTACAATATTAATCTTGCTGTGATGTAATGTAGGGATGTAAGTCCATGCAGTTTTAAAGCATATTCTGCAGGGTGCATCACAGCTTTGCTTTTTTTGGAAGTTTGGTTTGAAGTCTGAAGTGCCATTAGTAATTAAACTTTGTGCTAGGGTATGGAAATATTCCTGTTCAGAATAATAGATCACTTTTTTTGTTGTTGTTTGGTAATAAACTAGTGAATTCGGAGTGCACGTTCTGTGCTATGACATGAATATCGATTTAACATAATAGTTTTAATAGGTAGAGGGGAGAGAAGCCCCACAAGCATCAGTTTGCTCTCATGAAGAATAATATACTAGTTGGAAAACAATGCTAGTCTGTTCCCTAAATGCATATTCAGGGCTAGGATTTTATTGTAATCTTAAGTGTTCTATTTTATTATTGCACTGATACCCATGTTCCTATGGTGGCAAAAACATTAAGGCTGCCTTAGGGAAGTTGAGTCCAAGTGGTGTTATTTTATAGCTCAGTCTTAATTGTCTAGTAAATGGAGGTTATTTTTTTTAATCAGTGGTCATCTAGAGTATAACTTCAAAATTATTGTACTAGTCAGACCAAAGAGATCTGCATGTGATGAATGTTAAGACCCTTAGGAAGAAATAAAGTAAAAACAGGGTAACTAAGAACAGTGTGGATGCAGGTAAAAACTGCATCAAAGTGTGTCGTGATTTTTGTTAGTACTTTATTCTGCATATGCATGTGGTTTTTTTGCTCTCCAGAATACTTTGTGATAAGGAGATCCAAAATTTCTTAAAGTTTCTTTTATTAAACAAAACTTGCTTTTCAGTAATGTTACTATTAACATTACCACTTCTTAGATCTTGAGAATGAATGTTTCCTGTGTAGAAGTGATTTTCAGTATCGCTTTTTGGTATCGTTTCTGAATTCAGCTTTCTGGTTTATCTGCACCACTTTTAATGTGTGTCTCCTCCCCGCTCTCTAAGCTTGAGACCTGCTCAGTTGAACGTTGGCTCTTTTAGACCATTCCAAGCTTCTGATTGTCCCCTATGGACTCGTACACATTCAGAGTTGGGGGTCAAGACTGGATCTCCATGCCCCATAGAGTTCCATGGTGATATGGTTGTTTACTGTTATCAGTTCCTCTAACATGTTTGCCTTTTTGACTGCCACTGAGCTGACACTTTTTGAAACCACCAGGTAGATCTCCTCACCTTTTCTGAGAGGTAACACCTAATTCCAGCCTGATCTTTGTCTCTGTGCTTCTATTTCCTGTAAGAATAGCTTTGCAATTAATGCTCTCGGTTTCAATTGCTATCTTGTATCTCAGGCACAGGCTATTAGGGATTTTCTCGGCAACTCTCTTCAATCTAATTTTACCTGTCCTGAATAATTTCGTATCAATTGCAAATTATTCCTATGCTATTCACTTGCTTTTTCAGATAGCTTATGAATATCTTGAGTATAATGGGTTCTTGTATTTTGCATCTTCCTACCTGTACATACAGAGGACTGTTTTGTTTCGTTGCAATTAGTCTTCTTTAAGAGGTCTGAATGAAGGGCTTTGTAAAAATGGGATTTTTTTGAGATAAGCATATGGATCTGATTAGTATGATTCCATTCTAGTAAATGTGTGAGGTGAGGCTTTTCCCTACAGAGGTGATGTTGACTATTTTGCAATATACTGTATATATTCAAATATCTGCTAATTATGTTCTTCATTCTAACATCTGATAACTCACCCAATACAGAAGATAAACTTGAAACAAGTGGAGTACTTTATAGCATGTAGGATCACCATTTGGCATCTTCATTCTTCCAATACAAAAATCAGTTTATATGAGAGGTACACCATTATGTCATACTACTCGTTTTTTTCCTTATTTCCTTAGAATTATTAAATAAATACTAATCTGACCTGGTAGTTTTATTACAATTCACCTGTATCAGCTCTATAAAATAAATCTTTTATACTGACATTGCTCTGAGACAGCTTATAAAACTCTCTTGCTATAAAGAAATACTGCGGCACTTGTAAGGAGAACTTGGTTTCTCCAATGAGAAAAATATGGTTAGCTCTTTTGCTGTGGTTTTGACTGTCTTGAGTGCGCCTTTTACATCTTCAGATCAAATCACTTCTCCAGATTCTGGAAGATTTTTGTCTGTTTGGAGGAAGTTTCTGTTCGATTTTTGTGCCACGTGCCAGAGGCGATTTTTCTTGGCCTGCCAAATTGCGGCTTTACATTTTTGCTTTCCATACTTGGACACGAGTTCCACTTTTTGAAAGCTCTTTTTTCTTGTGGGTTTTATTTAGTGGCTTTTATGTTTTAAAGATTACAACTGGGTAAGAGTTAGGCTGCCACGTTTACTAAGCAGCTCCTCCACCTCCCACCTCCCCGCTTGCTTGCTGCCAGCTGAAATGGAAAATTCTCGACTTTCTGGTAGATGGCAGCATTTACTGCCTGTTCTCCTGCCCGCTCCAGTGCTCGGCTGGAGGAGCTGGATGGCTAGCTTCAGTTAATACGTGCTTATGTAGGAGTAACATAGCAAGGGGGCAGGAAATTTTGGTCAGCTTTATCTCGAACTCAGAGCGAGCACTGCCAAGGGCGCAATACCGACTGTGGCGACGTGCCTTTCTCTTTTCGGAAGCGTTAGTGTTGCTTACTCTAAGCACCTCAGCTAGGAGTGATTTTCCTTTTTCATATCCTATTTTTTGTGGTAGCTCTCGGAGGAGATCGAATAGCTCAACCTCTGAGTAAGAGGTGATGCTAGTCTGTTGCACAAGTCTAAATACGGACTGCAGTATACATATACTGTAAATACCGTATATATAAATACTATGTGTTTAATTAAACTTGAATTGAGGCTTTGAATTTGAACATAAAGACTAGGATTCTTCTAGAAAGAAATCTGTCATTAGTATTGCCTTGCTTTTATAGCAGAGATTATCCAGACTGTTTAAAGTGGGTGGTATTTTCAATCTTTATTTCAAGCTCTCGGAATGTCTTCCTCTTTGCAAACCTGTTCCAGTAACACAGTCAATGCCCAATCTAGTAGTTAATTTTGACATAAGCTGAGAAGTGGACTATGAGGACAAAAAAGTACTGTGGGAGTAGGATGTGGAGTAAAATTTAATGGGAGACAAATTAGCATGGCATGGGAAAAGTAGGTATGTTAGGAGTGAAGAGAATTGCAATATTCAGTGTTTTCATCCTTCCAGTAAAGCCAAGCATGCTTGGCTTCATTGGGTGACCGTGCTTTAAACCAGTTATTATATGTGGGGGGGAAAAAGTGGCAAAATATTTTTGACTGTTGCTTTTTATGTCCTTGAAAAAATTCAATGTTAGGGGAGGGAATGAAAATAGTTCATTGCATTGTGGAAGTGCTGACTTTTGTCTCTAAATCAATTCAAAGAACATAATGAAAATATAGTTAAAATATGTTCATTATGTTCTTCCTGTTAACAAAAACAGTTGGATATTTTTTGCGAATCATATCGAAGACACTTTAAACAGAAGGTATAGGGAAAATCAAATGTCAAGTTGGCTCCTAAAATTACTATTTTAATTAGCAGTGATCTGTCATTTTAGAAGTTATGGACTTTTATTGATGACCTATCATTTAGTTTCACCATTGCTTATTGCCAGCAAGTTGTCTCTTTGTGTTCTGTAATAGTATCTCTGGATAAATCATTCTGGGTTGAATTTTGGTGATAACCAAAGCACATGATGCTTGTTAAGCCTTCCTAACATCTTCGAAATTGTTCTCAACAAAATGACATGAATAGGATATATCTCCTTATATCACATCTGAAAATTGCCAGAGAGATGAAACAGAATACATCAGAGGGAAGAAGAAAAATGGTGTGAGGGTTTTTGTGTTTGGATTTGTTTAACTATCACGTGACAGATCTGGATAGTTTATTATGGCTCTAGACAGAGTAAAACATTCAGAAGTAATTATTAAACTTTCTCTCTAAGAAGGTAAAATAGGAACCGCAGGAAGCATATGGTAATGGGAAAATTCATTGCAGCTCTGTTAGTCTGGACAAATCACGGTATGTTACTTGAATTTGAATCATCATGTTCCCATTCCTGTTGCAAAACAGAATTTCTGAATAAGAAACTTGGAGTCTATTTTATAATTTATGGCTAATGATGGAACTTGTTTCAAATTGGCAGTGGCAGCAGCAATGTTTCTTACATAAGCTTCTTAAATGACATATGGAAAGCATTCCTAGCTTTTAATTCCTTTTCAAAAGCAGTTTTGAGGAATTAACTGAAATAGGTATTGATCTTTTATAAACGTGACATGCATGATTAGACACTACTGTTAATTAGTTAAATTAAACAAGTATTTTTTTGCCAGAAGTGTTTTATTTCCTGACATACACATCCCCCAGATTTGTTGAGCTTTTTAGAAAGCTGCTTTTATTTGTTAGAGCGGTGTTTGACTATTTATAGTAGTGAACCCATATGTTGAGATTTGAGAAACCCAGAAATTAGGAATGACTAAATGCTTAATGACTGACTCTTTTTTTTTTTTTCTGTGATACTACTTAATTCTCTAATCTGGAAAGTTGATCTCAATCCTTAATGGCTTCATGGTATCTTATTTTGCATCATGTGTGCAATTGCATTAATAGGTGTAGGTAGGTTTGTAAGTATGTGGAAATGCAGACTGCAGTCTTGCAATAAAAATTTTCATATTTTACTGATCTAAAAGGATAGGTCTAGGGAGCGTGTGAACAGGAGCTGAGGTGATACCAAATGAGGTGGCAGGGTAGGGTAGGCAGCTAGAAGGGAGCTTAAGCTCTGCAGCTTCTCCCTAAAACCTCGTGAAGAATTTGTAATTCACTGACTGGTAAAAGCATTAGCCTTTATGGAAGAACTTTATAACACCTGTACTGCAAATGCTAAATCATGTGTCGCTTTCCTAATGAACATCTCTAACACGTTGCACTTTCTTTGGGCTATAAATCTACTGGAACTGACCAAATCCTTATGCATCTTGAAGGCAAAGGTCACTGGTGGTTTAGGAGTATTTCAGTGTGAATAAATCAAGTCATTGATTTAGAAGAAGAAAGAAAGTGACTTTTGTAACGATAAAAGATTTGATATGTAAAGTGATTCTGTTATTGCTAGGAATAGAAATTTGTGATTCTGTTTAATGCATTCTTGCCCTCTCTTTCCTTCTTCCTCCCCTCCATCCCAACCTTGAGTAGTTAGCCCAGAGGAAAGAAAGAAGTCTTTTTTCCCAGGAAACTTATTCTGGTTTTCCACACTCTGAAGGCAAATTCTGTTCTTTGTATGAAAATTTATGTAAGTCTTTTTTCAGTATCTTTGAAACTTTAGATGAAGTCATGGACAAACAAATGTGAGAGTGTTCTTTCTGAATAAATTTACCTTGTGTCCATTCTACTACTTAAGATGCACGTGATTAGGGTAAGAGCTATCTCTGTGGCAACCTTCCTGCTTTTGCTATTCAAGCCAAAAAGAACATATGAGGCTTATTTTAATAAATTCAGAGTATCTTATATTACAAGCTTTGTCTTTTCAGGAAAAGCTAAATGGATGGGATTTAGTTTTTGGTTTGGAGGGGTTGTTATTTTTTGTAAGTTGCATTTGTACATTAATTTACACTGCAGATCTAGTTACTTCTTTCAGATACTGCTGTGAATAAGTTATGTATGTTCCACATTAAAATATTAATGGAGGATATATTTGACTCCTTGGCACAGGAATAAGATTTTCCAGGTGAAGTGACTTGAGGTTGCAAGAGCCATGCCAAGTACTGCAGTGCCAAAGAAAAGGACTAGCTTACATGTAATTATTCTCAGTTGTACTTCCTACAATTAATTATTGCATCGCACTTACCATCATGAATAAACTTGTAAGCAGTCAAGTTTTCCAACTCTTTAAGTTATGCTTATATGAATCACTTATGTATGGATTGTTCTGGGATACTGGTAAGGATTCTGGGGAAGGAAGTTAATGCCTGAGTAGAATTTCTTGATGTTTTCAAGAGTGACAAGGAATTGGGAGGTGATTTTTAGAACGTTATTGGGACCTGTTGCCACACTAACCTGCATTCATACATCAAGAGGTACAAATGATCTGTACATGGTTTGAAAGCGAAAAGTTGCGAGGAGGGGACACCAGTGTAGTAGTCAGTTCAGCTTTCTAAAGTTGCTTCTAAACTTTAAGACTTGGGTAAAATATTTGAGGGTTATTGCTGCTTTTGTGTTAATAAAATTGAAAGCTTTGGAGTAAATGCACACTACAGGCAAACATAAATGCTGACATTTTACTTTTTAGTGTCACTTACCAAGGCTTAAAAGAGCAGAAATGCCATATCTTGTCTTTAAAATAAATATCTACATTTTAAAATTCATATCCAGAAAGAATAAATTTGATAATCATCAAAGGTAACTTCTGTCTTCAGACTCAACAGGAAGTTCAAATGCCTGTCAGTCAACTTCAGTCACTTCTCAAGCACACAAAAGTCTGAAACAGTTTGTCAAAAGACATTAAAAAGAAAAGGAAAAAAGTAATATGCCACAATGTAACGTTAAGGATTCAAAATGCCCCTGTATCAATGAAAAACAAGTTTGGCTTGATGTTCTTTAGTACATTATGTTTGAAATGTGAAGTGGTGATAGTAATTTTGAATGATGGTACAATAAGGGCACTAAAATATCTGTATGCATGTAATTCAGATGCTTGTATTTATAACAAGTTTTTGATAGCATTTCTTTTTTCTATATGCATTCTCTGGATGATTCTTATTTACATTGGTTGGCAGTGGAGTACTAGATTATTGCTTAGGGAGATTGATTTTTACCTCCCATTATAAAACCTAAAGGAAATAGCAATTCTAAAATCTGGGGGCAGGCGGGTGAAGGATTTCTCTGAATATTAGCCTTAGGGAAGCTTTTTTTTTAAAAAAAAAGCAACAAAAAAACCCCACAAACAAACCCTGCAACTCCTGTGTTTTGTTAACAGCAAGTCTTTAGTAATAAACCAAATAGTAATACTTACTGTAACACAAACTCAAGAATTGCTAGTATGTATGTTTGTCTTAAATATGTTTATTTAAGAACAATTTTTTAAAAACTCATGGCAGAATTCACTTTTTGAATACTGCTCATATGATATTTTGATGTTTCAGTCTGATAGGAACCCTGTCTTATCTAGGCTAATTTAAATTTTAAAAAAACAACACCAGTTTGAACACACCTTGCATCAGAGAGAGGGAGGGACGGGATTGCCAACAAAGATCAAGATTTTAGTGTGTTAGCACATTAATTGAAACTTACTTTTTGAAAAGCACTTTTTTCTTTGTCTGTCAAACTTCCAGTTCTAAGCAAACCACTGAATTTCAGGCCCTGTTTTTTTGAGTGGGGAGTGTTTGGGTGTGCAGGATTTTGAATGCGGGTTTTGTTTTGTTTGTGTGTTTTAACAGTGAATGAATTATTCAAAATAGGGAAAAGACTCTTCTCTAGGCACTGCTGTGCAATCATGTGTATGCCAGAACTTCTTTTTGGGCTGTGGTGTGACTTCCAGTGAGATGGAAGCTGCAAGTACATGCCTCAGGGGCTGCCGTCCTGTAGGTGGAAAAATTAAAAGGCCATTAATACTTGATTAATAATCCCCAATTAATATTTGGGGTTTATTTCATGCTACTGTCTCATTAGTCCTTGTAGGTACAAGATATTGCCAGAAGTAAACACCTGTAATACACCCTTTGCTAAGGAAATACAGCAAAGTCTGATTTTTTGCTAGTGGCAGAACAATGGCAATCTATTGCAGTGCAGCTGGCATCGCTCTACAATTGAGAGTGCAGTAATGCATTTTTGTAATACTGTAATATCTTGGCATTATAGTCTTAGCAGCTAAGGATTTACCAATAAAGAATATTAATCCATAATTAATGTTGTTTCATAATTATTGTAACAATACTACATTTGTATATACAGAGTAAATTAGATCATTGTTTCAAGGGTTTTCAAACATAGTATGTTTGAAGTGCAGCATAGGATATTGTATGGAAGTCTAGTTCTGTGTAAATTGTTTTTAAAGCACTTCAGATCACCGAGTTTTTTTAGATGGAGCAATTCATGTAATAAAAATGTTAGACTTCTGTTTGTCTGCAGATGGTTTCCTGAGAATTTTGTAGCTGGATGTGATGTAGGGTTGGTTTGGTAGGGTTTGCTCTGTCCGTGGTTGAGCTCTGCATGTCAAATGAATGTTGTAAGTTTTGTCTACAAAATCACTTACTGTAAAACTGCACATTGCAATGATAAACTTCTTTGTTTATAATTGTGAAGAGAAACTTGGAGACAAGTTGAAATAAACACTGTTTCAGGTTTTGTCCATTTACACTGTTTGCACAGTGGTAGTATGCCTGAACTCACACTGTACTGCACCAAAATTCTGATTTTCAAACATTGAATTACTACAAGTAATTCAGTCTTTTTTTTGTATTTTTCACTTTCTTCATTTTGAGTTAAGACCAACAACAGTTTGTCATCTCTTTTTTTATTTTTTTTTATTTGAAGTTCTGCAATTGTTTTAGCAGTTTGCTTTGAAATCTTGAGTCACAAGTGGCTTAAAAGGTGCAAAATCAGCAGCAGGCTTTAAACATAAGCAAATTTGTACTTGTTCTTCTCATCTCCTCAACAGTGGATTGATGCCATAATGTTCTTATGTAATCAGTGGAGACTGAAGCATTTAACCTTTCTTTTAGTCTTCTGTTTTTCAAGTAGGATGGCAAAACAATTTTTTTCCATTTTCATGTTCAATACTGCTTTATGACTGTTTGTATATCAATGTATGTGTATATATGTATTTTTCTAAATAATACCTTATCCTTAAAAAAAAACAAAACCCTGTCAGAGGCTGCTTGAAAGAGAAGTGTAAGTGAAGCTGTGAATTAATTTCCTCTGGCTTGCATTGAAGTCCAACATAGTGGCTATCTCGCTCATTAGTTTTTCTTTTTCCTTCTTGGACTAATAGGGTTTTTGGAGTTTGGTTTCAGCATATAATATACCACAAACTTTACCACTCAAATTTCCTGTGATTTTTTTTTTTTTTTTTAAGTGCTTTGGATGAGAATGAGTCTCCTACTTATAGGAAGTCAAATCTCCAATATTTACCTTCCTGTTCTTAAAGATACTGCAAATGCACATTTATTCCCATGTCAGTGTGAGTACATCTTTAAAATCAAGATGGGTATTCTAAGAAAATATGAATAGTTTGCAAAATATTCTTGATACTTGCTATCTTAACTGAAATTTGACTGTAGGATTCAAAACTGAAGAGATTTTTATTAGTCCTGTAAGTCCAATTTAATGTTGATTTTCGTGTGTTTTGGTTTTTAGCTTATTTCCTGTGAATCATGTTTGAATGGTATCCCAAGTACAAATTGTATACTTTTTGAAGGACTTGAAATATTGGAGTAATAATGAAACTTCATTCCTGGGCTGTTGGCCTGAAAACAAAAGTCAATTAAAAAAGCATTTAAAGTGTTGTTCCCTCTAGTTTTTATTGAAGCATGTAGGCTTTTTCATACTGAGAAATATAAAGCTCATTAGATCAGTTAAATTGACTCTAAAAAAAAAAGAAAGCCATAATATGATGATTTTCATCTGTGCTAGGTTTATTTTAACTGTCACTTTGATTAGGTTTTGTTTCAGCAGGTTTAAGTGGTTGGTATCTGACAGTAGGAGTTCTTGATGAGGATAGCTCTGCTGAATTGGTGGCAGGTTGTACGGAAGGAAAGCCTGTGATATTAGCGGCTAATCCAGACTGTGCTGGATCTGGTGATTCAGTTGAGAATAAAATTAAACAGCTACACACTAGCTTGTGAATTTGTTGTCTGAGTATATTAAACAGTATCCCTGTTTTAGGCATCTATCTGGGAGAACCCCCAAACAAGGACTCTTATATCAAGTATCTGATTGAAAATTATAATTACACATCTGTGTTGTGTAGTAAAGTTCAACTACAAATTAGCTGTGGATCATTCAGAGTTTAATTATTCTGTTCACTGGTTTAATAATCCTTCAAAGTCTGTGACTTGAGAATTACTCTCCTCTCCCTTCCACAATCCAATCTATTTCCAGGGAAATAGGGAACAGCTCTGACCTGCTGGAGGAAGATGCTCTATTTGGCAAGCTACTGTAATTTGAAGTAAAAGTCAACCCCATGCCACAAGTTTGTGAATCATTCCCTATCTTGTTGAAAAGAATGTTGTAGAAACCAGGGGGATAGAAAAAACTGAAGAAATTTGTAAGTTTGATAAAAAGACTAGATTTGTAATAAACTGATGCTGTAATACCATTCGTACCGGGCTTTACAGTAGCTGAGAAAAGCAGCCAAATATAGGAGAAAATATCTCTAGTTATTTGGTACGTCCTGTCTTCAAGGTTTCTAACACAATGTATTTGTGGTTTTTGCAGCAATTGCCAGAAACAGAGACAGCCAGAGGTGGGGATTTTTGTTTTGTTTTTTTGCGAACCTACACAAGAATTCCGGGCCAACAGCAGTCTGTGGTTCAGTGACTTCTAGAGGCAGAGATGATATCTTTGTATTTAACTACACATGATGGGTTTCTGTATTCATTCCTGAGCCCATGGAAACTCTCCACGAGTTGTTTTAGAGGCTAAACAGAGTGCTATGCTGCAACTGCATGTGTGAAGGACAATCACCTTTTTGGTTTTGAATCGCTACCATCTAGTTTCATTTGGTGTATCCTGCTTTTCATGTAGGTACAGTGCTGCATTGTTTACCATAAAAGCATGAGTGAAAAAAGGATCTTTATCACATTCGCACTCCGAGGCTTATCAATCTATTTTTATATCTGTTGTGGTTTGGGCCGGATTGGCCCAATCACGCAGAACGACATGCTCTCTCTCCTGCCCCACTTCGAAGGGAGGGAGGAGAGAGAGAAAAAGAGAGACTTAAAGAGTTTAGAAAGAGCTAAACTACTTTAATGAAATATTAATAATAAAATAACAAAAAGAAAATAATGAATATATACAAAACCTTATCAGGCTCCCAGGATGCCAATCACATCACCAGCAGGCACTGGGGAAGTCCCAGACTGGACTCAGTGATGGATGGGAATTGGATTCCAGATCTGGATTCAGGATTGAGATCAAAGGCAGATGAACAGACAGAGTCCTCCTCGGACGCTGGCCATTGAAGGAAGAGGCCTGACCCTTTGATCCTCCAGCTTTTATACTGAGCATGAGGCAGATGGGATGGAATACCCTGTTGGTCAGTTTTGGGTCACCTGTCCTGTCTGCTCCTCCCCGCAGGTGTGACCCCTCTACACTTTCCTGCTTCCGACCCTCTAACAGGGCAAATAACAAAGTTGGCTGGCCTTGGTTGTTATAGGAATAACTATAAGCAAGAGCCTCTCTGCATCCCATTCCTTGGCATCAACTATAAACATCGGTCTTATCACTCTGAGAGTGAACAGTTTTCTTCACAACATGCTGTTAATTTCAGTAGTTAGAGAACAAAATGGGTCCTGTTTTACCTCAAACCAGGACATTCCACCCCTTATTTCATACCATTTGCATCTTGCTCAGATCACTATTACTTTTATCTATCAAATTCATACACACACATGGATATATATGGATACATGCAGGTAACTCATCTATGATTGATCTTTATACACAAAAGTTTATTAGGTCCCTTTAGTTCACGATTGCAGGCTCTCATCTCAGGGCAGGAAAGATAGCATGGAATTCATTGTCATTCTTGCCCACAGGTAGCATGTCCATCTCGAAGAGTTTTGCTGGACGCCTGAAACCACAACAGTTCCTTACACATGGAAAGTGTTCTACACCCTTTAGTCATCCTTGTTGCCATTTTTTGGAACTTCTGTGGGTTTTTTTTGTTTTGTATGTGTGTAAGGATTAATCTACACACAAAACTTTCTGTGAATTCTCTGAGATGACCAGTAAAAGGATCTGTTGTAATACTAAGGTTTTGTTCTGTAGTAGAAATGGTCAGCTCAGAGTCCATTATTGAATATGTAAAATACAGGGTTTTTTTCATTTGCATCAAGTTACGTTACTGCTATAAGTATCACTCACTGTTTTACAGTTTGCATTCCTAATCTTACATAGTTCCTCTGTCATTCTTCAATTGGGCTCTTGTTGTAGTTATCCTGAATATCATCCTTCACAGAATCATAGAATCATAGAATGGTTTAGGTTGGAAAGGACCTTAAAGATCATCTAGTTCCAAACCCCAGCCATGGGCAAGGACACCTCCTACTAGACCAGATTGCTCAAAGCTCCATCCAACCTGGCCTTGAACATATCCAGGGAGGAGGCCTCCACGGCTTCCCTGGGCAACCTGTTCCAGTGCCTCACCACCCTCATAGTAAAGTGTTTCTTCCTAGTATCTATTCTAAATCTACCCTCTTCCAGTTTGAAGCCATTACCCCGCATCCCATCAGTACATGCCCTTGTAAAAAGTCCCTCTCCAGATTTCTTGTAGGCCCCCTTCGGATACTGAAAGAGTGCTATAAGGTCTCCCTGGAGCCTTCTCTTCTCCAGGCTGAATAACCCCAACTCTCTCAGCCTGTCCTCATAGCAGACGTGCTCTAATCTTCTGATCATCTTCGTGGCCCTCCTCTG
>VYXH01012751.1:29577-45217 GCA_013397275.1 Burhinus bistriatus
CCCTGCCTTTACCTTCTGCAACTTGGGCGGTGTGATCAGGAGTCTTTACCAGTGAAGACTGAGGCAAAAATGTTGTTGAGTACCTCTGCCTTCTCCATGTCCTGGGTGACAAGGTCTCCTGTTTCCTTCCTGAGTGGGCCCACATTTTCCCTAGTCTTCCTTTTGTCCCCAGTTACGTATAGAAGGCTTTCCTGTTGCCCCTGACATCCCTGACCAGATTTAACTCTATCTGGGCTTTAGCTTTCCTAATCTGATCCCTGGCTGTCTGGACAATTTCTCTGTATTCTTCCCAGGCTGCCCGTCCTTGCTCCACCCTCTGTAGACTTCCTTTTTCTGTTTGAGATTGTCCAGGATCCCCTTGTTCATCCATGCAGGCCTCCTGGTATATGAGATACTCTCTGGTAATGTTTTACTTCTGTTTTTGTCCCCTTTTTGAAATCAGCATGAAGAGCATATGTGAGCTCAAGCCCTTGCAGGTCTTATTAATTGATATCCTTTCATTCTTTTGAACCAGTTACCACCTGTGTGACAACCTTCCGTCTTACCCTCTAGCAGCTTAGTTTCTTTGAGCGACTTTGATGAGTGACCTTATTGGATTCTTTTATGAAAACCAGGTTCTCTGTGAGCTGAAAGGCCTGTTTGCTTTTTTTCTGTTGTTGAGTTTGGGGTGTGTGTGGATGTTTGGGTTTTTTTGGCTTGTAGGGGTTTTTTGTTTGTTTTGTTAGTTTGTTTATTTACTACTAATAAGTCAGATCTCTGAAGTGTGACTTCCTTTTTCAAAAGCTGTGGTGACTCTTCCCCGCTGCAATAGATTTCATACCTGTTAATTCAATTATTTAGAATAGTTCTTACTGCTTTGCCTGGTACAAACATGGAGCTTACCTGGTCTGTAGTCCTGTAGCTGACCCTAGAGGCTCTGTAAAACTTGACGTAGAGTCAGGGACCTTCCAGTTGTGTGGAACTGAGGCAATTTGGATATGCTGGACAATAGATAAGCTCTATGGTTATGGAACGGGAAACACCATCTGGCTGCTTCACCCTACTCAACCAATACTTTAATTCATTGTAGAATCTGCCTTGAAGTCAATCAGGTGAACGAGGGTGCCATAAAGGCATCCGTGACTGTGAAAACAAATACAGAAAAATAATGTAGCTGAGCTTCCTGCAGTGACCTTACCTTCTGTCAGCCCTCTTGATTTTTTTCTTTTTGTTTATTTTTTTAGTTTCTTTTTTGGTTGAAAGGCTTCCTGATTCTGAAGTTTGAAAGAGGAGCTATATTAGACTTGAGATACAGCATGTCTCCCCCCTTTCACCCTCTCCACATTTGCAAGTGGTTCCTCAGAACCTGCAATGTACTTAAGTTTTGACTAGCCTGTTTGTGAGTTTTCATTGAACCTCGTGTTCTTTTTCCCATTTGAACACTTTTCAGAATTTCTCTTGGTTTCAGTAAACTTCTCTTACCTTGCTATTTAGTGATGCTGATCTATCTTTTGCTTTAAATAATTTTGAAATGTGATACACATTTTCTTTGCAATATATTACATTTTCTGTAATGCAGAAGAGTTTGTCTTCCTCTCTTCCACTGCATGTATTTCATCACCCTAATTTTTGCATATTGAGAGACTTGAGAGATGAGACAGAGATCTTAGTGTTTGTTCAGATTGGTTCAGCCAGTGCTTGTGTCTGTAATTCTGTATCAGATACATAGTCAGCAAGTTGTCAGAGTAGCATGTTTTTCTAAATAGTTAACTTTATATTCATTAAATGATTGTGTTTGTTCTATAAATATTAAGGGATAACTCTACAAAACGATATTTTTACTTTAGAATTCCTTCCATTAATACAAAGAAGCTTAACGGGTGCATGTGTGACTGTGATTCAGAATGAGTTTAAGAATCTTGCAAAGAGCTTTGGCTGGCTAGTAAGTTAGTTTGAGAGGAGAATTCA
The DNA here is from genome assembly GCA_013397275.1 of Burhinus bistriatus. Classification (NCBI taxonomy): domain Eukaryota; kingdom Metazoa; phylum Chordata; class Aves; order Charadriiformes; family Burhinidae; genus Burhinus; species Burhinus bistriatus. Next base: position 31,525 of record VYXH01012751.1, read on the forward strand.
GGTATCTTCCAGATGGGATCTCAGCAGTTTTAACTCTGCCTTTATCAGTTAATAGAAGGGATTTGTTCTATGTAACAGTTATTGAATAAGGATTTGAAAATGACTATAGGTCTTGCAGCACAAAAGCGCTGCTGAACTTCAATGTTTCAAACATAGACTCTTATATGTGATTGGTTGTTTTATTTGTGTTCTGTGTTGTAACCAAAACTGAAAAATATTTTATGCTGCTTTTGTTGATGCTGAATAGAATTGAAGGATGTGTTATCAGCCAACCAGGTCTGTAGTGATGTTGCTCTAAAAACATTTCTTGTACAATTTTTATGGTATAAGAAATTTGCAGAAAAATCAATTGCATTGGACATTAAGAATAAATATTCAGATCGGATTCCTAAGATTGTCAGTTTTGAGCAGAAGTAAACATATTCTTATACGGAATCACTTACTAGATTTTTTTTTTTTTAATGTCAATTCTTGGAATAGACATGAAATAACAAGGAATGGCACTAATGGGTTGAATTTTAGAAGCAGTCAAGAATTTGCCTTATCAAGTACAGTTCTTTTGTCAGTCTGTTGTTCTCTTGCCCATCTTGAATGTGTTTCTAAAGCTGACTATTTTTAATAGAAAAGCAAATTTGTTAAGAGAATACGGGGTGAGGGGGAATTCTGTCTGCTCTGAGGATAGGTAGTGGGTTGTCTGTCTCCATGTAGCTAGAGCTTGTCATCAGGATAGGCACATATGTAGCTTGTATTTATGAAAAGTGGTTGATTCAGACCGGGTCTTAGTCTCAGACAGCCTGTTACATAAGTATGTATATAAACTTGGAAAACAACACTAACAATCTGGGCAGCAGTGGCAGTTTTATATGTTCTGGCATTGTCTGATAAAATTTTCCAGATGAATCATCTATGGTCCTATATTAAAGACCAACACACAGTCTGCTTTTATAAGCTGTGAGCAGCAGATATAAATCTTATTTTTCCATTATACTTATTCAAGACCATGAGCACAAACTATTGTATCTGTAACACTTAGTATACCTGTGTTTAGGTAGGAAATGACAATATAAGTGGTAAAGCACAAACTCATGATTGACTTCAATCTAATTGTGGGCATATGAAGAGTGAAAGACTATGAAAAGACAGGCTTATCAGGGGCTTGCAATAACTTAATAAGGAGTAGAATACAGATCTCTTCTCGGCTGATGTAGTAAATGTATTTTGTGGATCCTTTGATGTCTCACTTGCCCTTTCATGCCATGTCATGTAATTGTCAAGTCCTCCATCATGAAGCCTTCAAATGAAGAGACGAAGTGAGGAGGACATCCTTTGGAGAAGGTTCTTTGAGTTAGTAATGGTAATGCCCTTTTTGTGGGTTGTACAAGCCCTGCAAGATCCTTGAAGACTATCTGATATTCTTAGGTTTGTTGCAGGTGTGCTGAGAGTGCTAAACACAGGTGGAGTAAGAGACTTGTTGCTTCTCTGAATGTCTGGAGTTAACTGCTCAGATACACTGTGAAAACAGATAGTGACAGAAGTAAAGCGAACACCACAGATCATAAACGCTATCTTTCTATGGTGTTTGTATGTCCTAGTCCTGATTTTGATATTAATCAGTTCCTGATGTCCTTAGCCATATGATGTGTACATTAATGAAAGTACAGAAGACTTGTATGTTCCTTTTCCTCAACTATTTTTGTTCCTGATTGTTTGAAGTTACTATTCTTGAGTAATATTCAACGTCTATTTAATTTGCTTTAGTATTGAAAGCACTGGGAGATGGGTTAACAACAGGGAAAAAATAAAAGAAGGAAGTTGAAGAAGGCAAAAAGAGCACATGGGATGGAGAGGAAAGCTGTAAACTGAGACAATATTTTCAAATGAGATACAAGAATAATGACAAAAGAAAAAGACCCAGAGAAATATACTTATTAGTACAGGAAGACTTAAATATTGGCATACTGGAATTATGTAGCACAGGCAAAACTATGAATAGAAACAAGAATGTAAATGACATTATGTAAATAAGGGGAAAATGACTCATATTTTGAACTTTGCCTATGTAGTTTTTGTCTGGTGGTTGTCTAAACCCAGATATACGCTTTTTCTTGGTTTTGTTTGAAAAATGTTCTTTCCACTTAACTAGGTTAGCTGATAGTTAAGATGTAAAAACATAATGCCAAACAGATTTTAAATTGCTACACATTTCTGGAGAATGTAGCTTTAAACTATATAGAAAAGGAAGAAATTTTAGATTGTAGTATTTGAGGGAGGCATTTTGACGTATGACTTATAGTGGACCAAATCCAGGAAAGCTGCTTGTGCGGTCATGCCAAAACTGAGGAGAGAGCTGATAGAGCTCATGTATGAGACATGATTGTGGAATTCTTTTTAGGATGCCAGAAAGTCTTGTGAAACTCAGTTGTAGATAATTTACTGAAGAATTTATCATGTTTAGTTAGAAACATCAGTTGCTTAAGTGAAAGCTTTTCATAAAATCCATATAAAGCCTAGTTACAAGCTCGAAAGTTAATAATATTACTTGCTGAAATAGTAGTGAGTTTGATATTGAGGCTTAAAATGAACCTAAACATAATGCAAAACACCAATCATTGAAATGAGCTGCTTTGCTGTCAGACCAGGTGATCAAAGGTGTGTAAACTGTTGCTAAGAAGCTGTTAGAAAGGAGCAAAGATGTCTGAAGTATTCACCACCTGATTTCTTGATAAATATATTAAAAGAAAAAAAAACAACACCACCTCAGTCTTTAAACATTTTCTGTCATGTCTTCTAACTGTGTGCTGAGTTTACGGAAATGCGTCTTATTCCTGTAATACTCTTCTAGGCCTCATTGAACTCAGTCTTTATAGCAAATACAGAAGTCTGGCATAGTTTTAGTGTGCTGTGTGATAACAAGGCTTTGGTTTGGATATCAATGCAGAAACTTTAGGAAAATGTTTCAGCTTCCACATTTGAAGTTTGATTTTAATCTAATAACAGCTTTGTCAGGTTCAAAAGAATAATTATTTTCTGGAAGTCCTATGCACAGAGTATATTTTCGTACTTGTGTATTAATTTCAGTTTTTTTCTTTCAGAAGATGTTTATTACAAGGAAATACTGAAATTCTTAACAGGTAGCAGACTTTTCATCACCTAATGGTAGACTGTAGAATTCATTTGAATTTTGCAACCTGGACAGTCTTGTAGCAAGGGTTGTTTTTTGTATGTGTTGGTGTAAGAAAACTAACTACCAAGGTATTATGTGTTTAAAAATCAAATGACTGCAGTTAGTGTTACGTGATTATAAATAAACTTCTTTTTATGGTGATGTTGTATTATCTGTGGAATATGAAATGGGATGTTTCAGTTTGTTCATGCAAATCAGGTTTAACCATGCCATAGCTCTATTATGCATCTTGACTTCTGGGTTTATACCTGGAAAGAATTTCTGAAGTAAAAGTACTTTGTATAATTTTGTGTGAGTTCAAAGGCAAAGGGCAAGGATGAATGTTAAAATAATTACCTTACTAAATACTTTGTTTTCATGCCAAGAGGATTTTCAAAGCATAGGAGTGCAGTGTGTGAGTCTTAGACTTCAGATCACTATGACCGAAGCTGCAGATTCTGATACTGAATAGAAGCATTTTTGCATAGATACAAAAACCTCACTTTTAAGTTAGTTGTAGACATTAGTGAAGCTTAAGAATAATCTCTTGATTCTCATTGTATTAACCTTTATCCACTGTGCTAAAAGTAGAGTATTTCATATGTGCCTTCCAAGTTGTAGAGTTTATTCCAAATTCAGTTAAGTATTTCTATGCCCAGCTGTGGTAGAGACCAGGAGGTGGGCTGTCTTGGGTTTTATATAGCATCTTGTAAAATACAGCATTTATTAACTAGCCTGCCTGGCTTTGCTTTCAGCTTGAATAATAAGCAAGAAAGCATTTAAAAAAAAAAGTGCCTGGGGCATAGCTTTTGTCTTCCCACAAGAGGGGGAAGACGAGTGTATTCATTTGAAAAAATGAATATACAATAAATATGGAAAGAAGCCTATGAGATGGAGAAAACAAAAACATAGAAGACCTCTATACCACTTGTGTCTGTCTGTGGGTGAGTTAAAATATGTTAATCTCTAAAGGGAAAGGGTTTGAATATCTGTTTCCTTTGACATAAGATTTTTACATGTGAATAACTTGGGTTTTGATAGTAAAAGAAATTGTTTCATTAAGAAACTAAATGGTTTCTTTATTTATAAAGAGATTTTAAGTGGAGGTAAACTGCTTTGCAGCTTAAGTCACTTGTTAGACAGTTCTCTAGCCTTCCTTCTTGCCTCCCCCACCTTCCAGAAAAAAGCTGCCTAGAAATCACCAGGTAGGATAATTCTTAAATTGATTTGGAGAATGTTTAACAGATTTGTTGTCTTTGTCTGATTTATGAATTGCGCTGCTTAGTGTTCAAATCATATGCTATCCTGAAAAGGTTTTCAGTCTGTTACAGTGGCATCATGTAATTACATTGAAGCACATGATGATAGTGTTTAATCCTTAGGATGCCTTGCAGGGAAGTAGTGCATATAATTATCTGTGCATCAGTGCAGATTAAAAAAAAAAAAAAAAAAAAAAAATTAATACTGCTTGGTGTCTGTTTTGCGTATTCCAATTAATGATTTTGGATTTGACTTAAAGTTCTGAAATTGTTTGGAAGTAGGCCATCTCATGCTGAGATGAAGCATCAGGCCATTTTAAATTAGATACTGAGCATGCTCATATCAAGTACCCACTCTTTTAGATTTTGCAGTGTGTGTCTCTGTTCCCCGTTAGTAGAGCTGTCATTCAGCTGAAGTAGAGGAGAGCACAGCATGCCCTTTTGTCATCTTTCTATCAGTGCACATATGATTTCTCTTGGAACTGGAAACTTGAGATGTGAGACAAGCCTTGCTGTTAGATCACCAGTGTTTTTGGTGAGTTGATATTCATCTCTTTCTAATGCCTTTAGATATCTCAGATAAAACTCAGCTTCATGCTTATCTCTATTCACTAATAATGGTATCTATTTGAAATGTCTCTGCCGTCGCTCAATTCAGTAAAATAATTCTGGTATGTATGTATTAATTTCTTTATTGAAAAAGAATTGCCTTTTTTTTAACAGGAATGCTAGGCTGTTTCGCTCAGAAGTCCAAAAAATGGGCATATATCTTTTTTCTTCTGACTCAATTTAGCTAACTATTCTAAATATAGCAACAGTTCTTCAACCATCTCTTCTCAGTTGTTTTTCATTTTCTTTATGTTCTTAGTAAATTGGTTTAAAACCGGGTTGTTTTGTGTATCTAGTATTTTACAGGGAGTTTGAGTAGCCTTGCAAAAGAGAATTTTATTTATGTATGCAAGACAATGCTGAAAGATATTTACAGTATTTGATTTCCACACACATTGCTAAACAGTGTAAGTTAACTGTTGTCATCTGTTAATTTTGCTGATAGATATCCATCTATTTCCTTCTTTAACCAACTAAGAAACAGAAAAAGGCATCTCCTAGTTCTTTGTTACAATTGAGATTGGTAGGATATAATAGGAATTTCTGAACACATTTATAGTCTTTCTAATAGCTAAGGTGAATGTTTGATACAGCTTAACATTTAATTAACTTCTAATTAACTGTGGGGAGACCAGACTTATGATTCAAAGTATTATCAAAGTATAGTTCTTGCGCTTGATTTAAAAAAACTTATTTTCCTCCAAAAGCATCTGCAAAATGTAACTTCTGAATTCTTTAATGCAATGTATTTAATTTGTAGCAAAAAGTCAGTTGACAGTATGTTTTTAAAACATCTAACCCTGGGTTGTAAAAAACAGTGAGTGAATTGATAAACTCTGACACCACCACCACCCCACCCCACCACCACCCCCAAAAAAAAGTTGGTTCCTAATTGCACTTTTCTCCCAGTGAATAAGGATTATTTAAGGTCATGATTGAACTTCTTGTGTTTTTTAAGGTTTCAGTTGTGACGTACTAGAGTTACTTCCTAAAATACAGTTCATCACTGGATTGAGATTTGAGGTCTTTATTGTAAAACATTCACATGTATTTTTGAGTTGGGGAGAGTTGTTTGTTTTTATGGGCACTCTTCATCCTATTGTGCTTGTGCATATATACTTTAAATAGTCTTCCGGATAAAAGATTTGAAGTACAATGGGAAAAACTGCCTGTCAGTGAATTCACTGAGCCTAACAAAAGGGATTCTTGCTAAACATAACCCCTGTTATGATTCTGATTGACCTGATTCATACGAGTAAATCAATAAACCCGTAAGCTTCATTGTTGTCTTGACAGTCCTGGTTGGAAGGGAGAGAGGGTGGAGAGTGGTGTTTGTGAATCTTAAGTACTTGACGATTAGTTTGCTTGACGCCCTGATATAGGGTTCTTGGGGAAATGATCTAAATGGGTGTAATAGTTAAGATTTTTGTTAAAGCCTGAGGATAATGCATTTAATTGAGGCCTTGCTGTGGCAAAGGGCTGTCAGAACCCATCAGAAAACCTATACTTTGGCTGCCAAAACAGGATTCTAGTTTGCAGTTCTTTGACAAATGATGGAAGAGAGACAGCAGGGGTAACTGCAAACCTCTGTTGTGCAAGATATATTACTATGCTGACTTGTTATCTTCAAAGTATGTTATTTCTAATACTAAGTTTTTGCTCTAATAACTGGAATATGTCATTTCATAATGGTAGTGCCTTCAGGTGCCATGAGCTGTCTGTCTCAGAGGACTGGAAAATGCTACGAAGCCATACAGATTTGCCGTAGGACCGTTTCTGGATGAACAGCAAACATAGAAAACTTAAGACCTTATAGGAAGGGAACAAAGAGATGAGAAAGGTGAAGACTTGCATTAGTGACTGCAGAGCAAGAAAGCAAGCAATATAAGCGGAACAGAGTTATAAAAGGTAAACTCATACAAAGAAAGTAGCATTTAGCCGTTTTGGCAGTGTTCCTTTATCACTGTGAGCATGTTAAAATGTGGGATTTCTGGTTTGGATTGCTGAAGAACATTGAACTTAGTATGATTCGGCTGAGATATCCTTTTGAAATAACTAAGATTAAAAGTATAAAAAGTTGTGTTTTATAGATTTTGTAAGGCAACAATTGTTAGTCGCAAAGAAAGCAGAAATTTGCAAGAGTTAAGCATCTCAAGTTGTTTTTATAACCTTGACCTTGTCTATTTTACTCTTCAGAATAATGTTTATCCTTTCCTTTGAAGTAAGTGCTGACTCCGGTTAGGTTTCCAAAAAGAGGAATTCTTATATTATAAAGGTTAACTTAAGTTTTACAGGCAAGATACGGTCTACTCTGCAGTGCTGCTCCTGTCTATACCCATTTTATTTAGCATATCAGTCCACTTTTGGTCATGGGTACCATGCAGAAAAATTTGCTTTGTGTTTCTGATCTTAATGGTGATTGCACATAAATAGATGAATTTGAGATCTCAAAGAACCTGACACCCTTATATTACCTTTTGTTTTGTTTTAATTTTACTCTGTGTTAGTCTTGTTAATTACTTTACACACACACGTATATGGGTATAAGGGCTGCAGGTTGTACAAGCTTATTCAGAATGCACTTAAATTGCACTGAACTGAGAACTAAAATGAAAAAAGATAGTAAATTTTATTCAATTTCAAAGAATGTTATGATTCAGTCATTTTACACATGCCAGGCATCAGTAGAATTTATTTTATTGTGGATCAATATGTTGTAAAGTGCAGTAAAATTACTGAGATAAGTAAAAAGGGACATTAGAAAACACGGTATGGTAGATGAGGAGTAATCACAGTCAGCATAACTGTAAGGTTTAAGTTCTTACGACTCCACTATGTAGACCTATCTTTCAGTTTTTCAGAAACTGTAGGTCTCTGGAAGGATCTTTGAGGTGCCCATTCATATGACTGGCAACATAAGGCATGTAATTCACCTTGTTCAGTTGCTTTTTGAAGAGGATGAAAAAATTGATTTTGTTTTCCATGTGAATAAAAAGTTACTGACTTGTGTGGCATTTTCATTAGGAAAGCAGTATACCCCTAAAATATGGTAGTGACTTCAGTCATTTTGAGGAAGCACCACTGCTGAAATAATGTTTAAATAAACTTAGTGCTGCTTGAATTTTTTAAATACAAATGTTTGTACAGAAATAAAGAAAACAAGTCAGAAGAGGATGTGGAAGTTAGGGATGTGGGCTGAAGGGGAACCTCTTGTATAGATATCACTTAAGCTTCCTGCCAACTATTTTTTGAATGATTAAAATCTTTTGGACAGTGAAGGCTCAGTCTTTTTCCATTCACGTTGTCTTCTAAATGAAAGATTTTACTACTGCTGACAATTGCACATACTCAGTTCATGTGCCAGATGGAGAGCCTGTGACAATTTTAGACTGAAGGTTGTGTCTAAAAACCTTGTCAGCATTCTGCATCAAATCTTGACCCATTTTAGACAGTATGCTACAATCCGATACTTTCAAGAGAATAATGCCAGTTTTCATATATTTTTTTTAGAGTGGAGGAAGGAGTGGAGCTATGTTTCACAAGCATGATCTAAATTTACTTTCCAAATGAAAAAGGAACTGCTCACTAGTACTCATTTAAAATAATTGGCTGTAATGTCAGCATTGGGTCTGAGATTTTATGGAAAAATAAAGAAGGCATTATTAGTTCTTTCTATATGTATGTAGTGTAAGTTGAGAAACAGATTTATTAAAAATTATTATAAAACCTAAAATGTTTTAAATAGTTTTATTTTTTTAAAAATCTTCTGCTTGTTTGCACCGAGAGTGGAAATGGTAAGGAGTTGGCTAAGTCCTGGCTGAATGAGCTGAGAATTGTCTCTACTTTTTCAGTACAATGAGATTTAAAAGAGGTGTTACGTGCAGTCCTGTGAATTTCGGCAGATTTTAGCCATGAATAGACTACATCATTGCAATTCAATAATTAATAGGTATTTAGTGGGAATATCTATCAATAAAAATTTAGAAAATAATTTTATATAAGGTGAGTGTTGAGAGCTTTACATTTCCTAAAAGATGACCAAGAGTAAAACATTCCCTTTTGTAGGTTAGAATTTCCAGCCCCCCCCAAAAAGCACAGGAAAGAGAAAAGGAGAAAAAGAAAAAGAAAAAAAAAGTATAGGAATGTTTCTCAAAATAGTACATAAGTTTTAATATTTTCCATGTGTTTTCAGCACAGTAGAACATTGCTTACCTAATGTATGTACATGCATCCATATTTTTAAAAATAATTTGGAATACTATTTTATGCTCCAGGCAACATCAACATTTGAAATATTTTTAGGATATTCAGTCTTATGCATGCTTCAGTACTGTGGTAGGGAGACATAGCTTAGTATTTAAACGTCTCAGTGGCTTTAAGAAAATTAGAATTGCATTATGTGTGCTTAAAACTTACCTGAATTTAGTGGAAGTGTGTACCATACAATGACCTATTTGTTTCAAAGCCAGTCACAAATTTATACTCTTCCAAAGCATGACCATTGAGAAAAAACAATGAAAAGTTAATTTTTAGGTACTTCAGACCATTTGAAGGGTCTTGTACATAATTCATATCTTCTAATAGATTCTTGTCCAAAAGCCTCAAACACCAAAAGGTTTCCATGTTCTATAGTTTCCCATTTATACAGAAATGATTAATTTAATCAGTATTTCAGTATTTAAAGTTTATTCACAAATCTGTCTGTCTGTATTTATATTTCAGATGCTCCCTTTGCAATTTTGCCTTTATATATAATAATGTGTGCAGGTTTTTTCCAGCAAGTTACATACTTATAACCATGTTGGTAGATAATCTCCCATTTACATGAAAATTAACATATGGATAATTAAATGAAGACTTTTTAATCAGTGAAAACATGGTGTTTGGTGACAAAAATAAGTAACACCCTTAGTGGAATGACCTTCAAGGTTTTAATAGAACAATATTTGCTATGGAGTCTTTTTACAGAGGTCTTTTTGCCTTTTTTTTTCTTTTTTTTTTTTTTTAATTACACCAAATTAAGTGTGACCCATGAGTAAGTTAAAAACAAAAAAGCAAAAATGGCTGTGTCGGGCTATTTTAAATTGTGCCAATTACATGACAAGATGTGTTCAGCATATGATGAAGGGGAAAATGTTCTGAGAAACAAGAAGCGCGAAAAAGTTTTCAGAACTATCATTAAAAAACAAGAGATCGGTACAATTTTGAACAATTTTACCTGATAGAAATGTCTGATATAAGACATTGTATCTTACCTGAGTAATCTAAAATAGACTTTTTCTTTGTTTTTCACTGTTCTGAGAAATAGTATGAAACTTTTTTTTTTCCTCCTGGGGAAAATAGCCTGAGACATCAAGGTTGGCATATCCTAGTGGAGAAAGAAAAGGCGTGACTTAAAACAATGCCATTTTCTGTAATGCCATCTGTTTCATCCCACACTGCCCAGCACATTTGTTTTCTCTATGAGCAAAGAGAAGACAGATATCTTTAGTAGCTCTCACATTGAGGCTGTCAAAATAAGTACTTTAGTGCTGCCTTTGAAAGTATCTCAAGGTATAGTGTGGTTCTACGCCATAAAGTGTTTCCTGCAGAGGCAACTTTGGTTACTTGTCTGGTAAAGTCTGGCTGCTGCTCAGTGGATAACAGCAATGCCAGTGTGAGGCAGGATTTGCACAGAGGATGAGGGAAAGAGGAGTGATGGAATTTTACCAGATCCTTAAAATTATATCCTAAAGTGTATCTTAAAGAAACATCTGTAAGATGTAGCTGGTTAGACATGGGCACTGATCAAGAGGAAAAGGAAAAACAGCTACTGCGTGGCTTACTTGAGCTCTTTGGAGTACTCCTGATGCTAAGCAGTTGAGACCTTTCTAAACTGTTTTCTAGACCTGGTGAGTTTGATTTTTAAAATTGGTACTTCATAGGTTTAGTCTGAATTTAATTTCTAACTGCTTCAATGATCAGAATAGGTTGAGAACATTCCCCACAACCTTCCATTACAGCATTAGTATCCCACAGTTCGGTTGCATTTAGTTGCTTCAATGATGGGGAGTATTTTATATCATGATAGTACAAACTGGAAATGGAAACAGAGGTTTACTTAACCAAGGTCACATAGAAAGTCTGATGAAGCAGAAAGTGAAGCCAAAGGGCATATCCCTGATGCAGTTAGTTTGATGTTGTGATTCCTGAATGACTGTCAGTGAAATACCTCAGGTACTGAAATGCCTCTCAGTGCAAAGCTGCACCTGTCCCACAGGAAGAAACCCCAAATAGCTCCAGAGTTTTTAGCTACCAGCTTTGCATTATCCCATCTAGAAATTCCAGGTCACTCACAGCCCGTTCTAGTGTCTTAACGTGGCAATGCCCTGTAACATGGTAAATTAAGTTCCTTAATTCCTCAGCTTGGGACCCTGGGCACTAAGGTATTCTTGTCCTCATTGTGTCCTGTAGTGATTCTTGTTTGCAGGATATATTCAGAATGATGATTTGATCCATTAGATGAGATTTTTTTTATTACTTCATTAGCATGTCTATGTTGAAATCAAGTAAGAACAGTTTAGATTTTCTTTAAACGGAGCTATTGAATATATTAATCAGTGTAGGACTTCAACAAAATTAGTTATTTAATTTCTTCATTTTTTTTGTTATAGTGACACATCTATTAGAGCAGCAATGTGTCATCTTCTGACAACTGTGTTGAAGTGATGTTGAGAGAGTCTGACTGCAGTGCCCTCCTCCATTTTCACATAAAAATTTCTGAAAACTTCTACTGCACCTATGTAAAGCTGGAAAAAAGTCTGAGAACTATATGAAAGAGTAATAACACAGCAATCAAGGGGATAGAGGTTAAGAAATGTCAGTCACTGCAGTGTGAGTGCATGCGGGTGTGTACATGTATGTTTATGTAAGTCTAGCCAGCACTTTTACATTAACCGCCACCACGTTGTAGTCTCTCTAACACTTCCAGACTTTCTGGTCCAGAAAACACTTTAGCTTCCCAGACTGAATTTTTTTCTCTTGTTACCTCCATAGTTTTATATAAAAGGTTAAATGGAAATGGTAGAGCCATTTGCTTGAAAGACACTAGAAGAAAAACATTCTTAATAGTTTTAAAATGTTTTCAACTGGTTCTCTGCAAAGCTCTGATATCCCTGTAGCATTGAGGAAAAGTTTACAATTTAGAAGATTGGACCCTTTTCCAATGAAAAGCATTTCAGTCTGTCTGCAAATAGTGTATGCTTTTTTTAACTTGTGGGACCTCTTGCACACATCAATAGCATGTTTACTGCTAAAAATGTAGGCATTGTGACTGTTGAATATACTTCCAGTTCTCTACAGCTTTCTCTTATGAAATAAATGTAGAAGTTTAATTGAAGAAGTACAGTAACAAGTAATAATAATCAGTAAGACCCTGCTGCTCCTGATCTATAAAGTAAATTAGTTGAAGACAGTAGATTTCCTTTGCTGAGTCTGTTTACATCGCAGCCCTTCCTCTGGAGGCAGAAATGATAATTTACAGATGTTATGGTTTAAAGTTACAGACAAGTAACTCTAGCACGTCATCTGTGTTAGAAACAGAACCCAAATGCATAGAATAAAGAAGCTTCTAACTTTTAACTAGATGGTCTTTCAGAGTATGCCAAATCCTCTATGACTCTGGAGATGGTTACCAGTAATTCTGTTTCTGTCAAAATACTAAATTCAGGTTTTCTGATAGGCAGTATTCATTTGTGTAGCCAATAGATACGGAACATCAGAATTTATTATGCAAAGAGCTGAACTGTTTGGAATGTGAATCTTCCTATAATTATTGGAAAAAATATGTCTTCTCAGTTTGAGTACTGAATATTTGATATGCCGATTATTTTTGAGTTATCAAAGTGACTGACCTAACAGTATTTTGGTTGATATACCTCAGTGAAACGCACTCATGGAAACCATGCCAGTGAAGCTAAAACAACCACTGTGCACTGGTGTGAGCACTTTCAAAATCATTCAAAGAGAGTGGGAGAAAAATTCCTACAAAGCTACTTCTCTTGCTGTTGTCCTAATCCTCAAGGAAAGCCTGCGAAGTGCATCTGAAAGACAGGCATAGGAATGAAATTCAGACAGCTGTTAGATCTTAAAACTCGTTAACTCAGTGGTTTTATATGACATAATTTTCTTGTCCACCTCAGCTAATGCCACCATGTTAGCACCTTCCCCTTTAGGGGAAGAAAAATGGATTTTTTTTAAAAAAATATTAACAAATCTTACTCCTCTCTACTGGACTCTAACTCCTCTTCTTCTCAGTTGGTCTGATAAACATATCTAAGTTCAACTCAGCATAATGGTTTTCAGCTTGCCTGAATCGGTGAGCACTGCTGCCTTTATTTCAAGCTTGAACAATGAGTTTTGCTTCATAAGCTTCTAACTCATTTCCAGACTTATGAGTAGATCTAACAAAAGATGCAGATCCTTATGTAAACCTTGCCTTGCTGGCTTCAGTGCTGCTTGTAGTAATGCTAATGCCAACATTTGGCATGATTAATCCATGCAGATAGCATTCATTTTACTGACAGAACATACTCTTTTAGATGGGTTGGTTAGTTCATTGTTTTGTTCCTCAGAAAAAATAAGGGATATGAAGGTTGGCTTGAACCATTTCACAGAATCACAG
>VYXH01012752.1:5955-29887 GCA_013397275.1 Burhinus bistriatus
AAACCGGGAAATAATAATAATAATAACAATAATAATAATAATAAAGAAAAAAAAAAAGATCTAAAATGGCAGGTACGTTTCGAGAGCAGAGAAATAAGAACAGGTCTCCAGTGTGCACCAAGGGGAGCCGAGCGGAGCACGGCCGCGGCGGCGGCGCTTACGGTCGTCAAAGGCAGAGGTGGCCTCGCTCGCCGGCACGGGGACGGCGGCAGTGGCACAGGCTCCTGGAAGAGCATCATCCCTTCAAGAGGTTGCCACCCCCCTGCAGTCACACATGCATTTCTTTTCCCCAGGAGAGGAGCCTTTTCCAAACTCTTTTTTTTTTTNTACCATGCACAACTGCACGCGCGGCGGGGCTGTGGCTGACGCAGGGTTCGGCCGGGCGCTGCCGCTGGGACGCCAGGGTTTGGCCCACGGGAAAGTCAAGTAAAATTTGCCCCTGAAAACACCCCCAAGGCCTTTTTCTCCCCCCNAGTCCATGTTAAAATCTTTGAAACCTAATTTGCCAAGTGCGGACGGCGGAGGGCCATGCCTGGGAGCTGCTGCAGAGGAAGGTGCCGGCGCAGCCCGGGAACGGTGGTGATGCTGCCGGAGCGGTTTTTGGCCGAGGGCATCTGTGCTCCCCCCCATGCCTCGGCCCCCCCCAGGCCTCACCCCGCTCGGTCCCGTGCAGGGGAGGATGGGGGCTAAGGGGTTGCTTTGTTTTGTTTTGTTTTGTTTTAAATCTCCTCGGAATGAAAGTCCCATCAGAATTTGGCTTCTCACTCATACAAGAGCAGAGTGGCGCTATAAAAATGCACTTAACACACATCCTCTGCTAGCAGTATTTTTTTCTTTTTTTTTTTTTTTTCCTTTAAAAAAAAAAAAAGGTTAACAAAACCTTTGCTTCCAAAGCTGGGAGACTCAATGCCACCTGATTGCATCTCTGGAGAGGTGTAAAAAAATTATTCGCATAAGAGACGAGGAAAATCACCATGATCCTGCTCTGGGCATCGTCATTGTTCCAAGGTCACCACTTCCACTGCCTGCCCGTCCATGGTGACGGCACTGTCTGCTATCCTCGTGGTAACGGGTGCCATCGCCACCTGAACGGGGCCGTTGCCTTGGGCCAGGCTGGTCACCACGGTCTGGTACATGCTGACGGGGATCTGGACGAGACCTGCGGAGACAAAAAAATAAATAGGAGTGGGGTTGGGAAGGAAGGAGCAGAGTGAGACCGGCACGAGGGACGAGGCTGGTGTGGTCACGTGTCGTGACGTGGTCCCCAGGGGTTTAGGGGCTGCATTCGACACGGGCAGTGCTGTTCCGGAGATGATCCTTTGGATCGTCGGCATACTCCCACCTGGAGTACTGCATCCAGCTCTAGAGTCCTTGGTACAAGAAAGACATAGACCTGTTGGAGAGGGTCCCAGAGGAGGCCACCAAGATGATGCGAGGGCTGGAGCCCCTCTGCTGTGAGGACAGGCTGAGAGAGTTGGGGGTGTTCAGCCTGGAGAAGAGAAGGCTCCGGGGAGACCTTATTGCAGCCTTCCAGTACCTAAAGGGGGCCTACAGGAAAGATAGGGACAGACATTTTAGCAGGGCCCATTGCAATAGGACAAGGCGTAATGGCTTTAAACTAAAAGAGGGGAGAGTTAGATTAGATATTGGGAAGTGTTTTGCTCTGAGGGTGGTGAGACACTGTCTCAGGTTGCCCAGAGAGCTGGTAGATGCTCCATCCCTGGAAACATTCCAGGCCAGGTTGGACAGGGCTCTGACAACCTGATCTAGTTGAAGATGAACCCCATGGCAGGGGGTTCAGACTAGATGACCATTAAAGGTAACTTCCAACCCAAACCATTCTATGATTCTATGCACGGAAAGCCAGCAATCGGGGAAGACACCTGCCTCCCACCCGGCAGTGTCCGTGCTGGTGTAATTATTTGTGCCCTGGTGGCCTCGCTGTGCCCAAGTCATGGTGCCATGTGGGATGGGAACAGGGAAGGGATGGGGTATGGCTGGGGGGCAGCATGGCAAGCTCAGCCCACGCCAGGCTGTTCAATGGCAGGGAGAGAGAATAAGGTTAAGGAGGAAAGAAATAAGAACTGTTTGGAAGGAGGAACCCAAAGAAGACGCTGGGATGGTACGGCAGGTACCCCTACAGCCAACCCAGTCAGGCTGTGTTTTGCTGGAGGCAAGGATTGTTCCCATGCGTTTCTCCCACAGCCGTGAGCGTGCCACCACGCAGCCTGGCAGTGGTCGCCCACAGATGAGGAACACACTTCTGAAATGCATTTTTCTCCTTCATTTTCCCAGAATTGGGAACCCTGGGGCTGAAGAAGGGATTAAACTTGGCTTCTCCCCCCTGCAGGACATCCATCCCCTTTAACTCCATACACCACTCAAACACCGTCCCACTTTCATGGCATACGAGAAGGATCCCATCGCTGTGCAGACCACAGACCACCCATCCTGCCCACGACCTCTGGTACAGCCACTGGCCTCTCTCAAACATGATTCCCTTCCTCCAGCTCACTCTCCATCTCAGCCAGGTCCTTCTGCCTTCACACCGAGCGGGTAAAGGGCAGCGTGGGACACATGAGCACTGGCCAAGCCATAGTGGCTCCAGGCACTGGCTGTAGGCACTCACACGTGTATCTATATATATGACAGGTAACAGAGATAAAGGAAAGCAAACCAAGTTTCTCAGTCCTTCCCCACTTATGGATGGGTCCAGCAAAGTAGGAAACATCTTTTTCCCAAGGGTGACTCTGCTACAGAAAGGGATCAGATGCCGGTGAGCTGGAACTGGCAAAGCTTTGGGTGTGTTTTTGGCCATAGAGGAAAGCCCGGCTGTGGCAAACACAGTAAGCCATGGTTAGCTAGGTAACACCAACCAGGGCGACAACAAAACAAGGCCCCTGAGGATATTGTGATGTGAATGATGAAAAGAGGTGGAAAAAATAGAACAGAGCAGTGGTACTGCTCAGTACAGCTGGGCAGGGCAAGGGGAATAGCAAATCCCGCAGGCTGGCAAGATAAACTTCATCTTTCTACTCCAATATCTGCCTGTACCCACCACTGCCTTTGGCTTGGTAAAGCGTGATTTGGACAAGCGAGCCGGTAAATGCTACCCTGTACATGACATTTCTGAAACTATCCGCACCTCTGTTGGGGAAAGAAAAGCTTTTATGGGTCAACAAATCCTCCCAGTCATCAGCACAGGATGGCCAACCCCTGAAACAGCATTCAAACGGTTTAAGACAGCGGGTTCCTGACCCAAGCTTTCCTGAAAAAGCAGTACAATCTCTTTTGATTCAGGTTTCTGTGGCAA
Source organism: Burhinus bistriatus (assembly GCA_013397275.1). Classification (NCBI taxonomy): domain Eukaryota; kingdom Metazoa; phylum Chordata; class Aves; order Charadriiformes; family Burhinidae; genus Burhinus; species Burhinus bistriatus. The sequence goes on from VYXH01012752.1 coordinate 9,269, forward strand.
AGAGCAGATCTCTGTCCCGCCAAGGGCACTCGTTTAATAACACGAGGTGGCAGAGCACGGCTCGGTGTCCTCAGATAACTTACTGTACAGACAGAAAAGCTTACGAGTTAATCGTGCTGACCAGGTGGGTGACCCCAGCAGAGCGCAGCATGCTTTGCAGTCCTTTGACATCCCTCCTCGCAGGATCTCAAAGCACTCCATAGGTAGGAAAGTTTCGAGATCCCCCAGCCAAAGGGCTGCCCCACACCAGAAGGGTTATGCCCACATTCGTCCAGTTCACAGCCCAACTGAAGGATGGCTTTCCTGGTGAGATGGTTCAACACCGAGCGCTAGGAACAGCGCGGAGTCAGGAGAAGGTACAAAGTTCCCGGGGTGCTTTCTAACAGACCAGAGTTTTAGGTGACAAAACACTGAAATGAGAGGTCATGCTCAGTCCTCCTAAAGAAAATCTCCTGTCAGACCCTACAAGGAAACGTAGCACAACCCAGTCTAAGCAGGTGTTGGCACAGACCTGGATATCTGGCCTGGGATGCACCTAAAATCCCCTCTCCAGACCAACAACCCAACTAAGCCCTTTGGGTTGCTTGGGTTGCTAGCCCAAAAGAGATTGCTGGAGCTCTCAAATGATAGTCTACTGCCCACGGCCAACCCAAAGACCAGAGTCCCCACTCCCCTCATGGACCACAGAGCACACAACGTTAAAAGCCTGATCCCTCTGTGCTCTTCAAGCATGCGCATTGGCCAGGGTAGGGCTGCTGCCAAAGATGGACGCTATCAAAAGATGGCGAGATGTGAAGACCCAGCCGGGGTCACTGCCCATGGCCAACCCAAAGACCTGAGTCATCACTATCCTCATGGACCACACAACATTAAAAAGCTGATCCCTCTGTGCTGTTCAAATGCGCCTTGGCCAGGGTGGGGCTGCTGCCGAAGATGAGCGCAATCAAAAGATGGTGAGATGTGAAGACTCAACCAGGGTTTTCGTTGGAGAGGATGAGTTTGTGTCACCCAAGGTTTGGCCATGTCTTGGAGCGCACGGATGAGCAGGGAAGTCTCCGTGAGAGACGGCAACAGGCAGATCCCTTTCTGCATGGGATTAAACTAAATCGCCTCAGCATCTGACGTAGCAGCCTTCCTGCCAGGGGTGGTAACAAACCAAAGGAGGAGAGGGCTGGAAAGTCTGCTGTGCATTAAAGCAGAGATGATCGCCCTTGGGAGAGAGACGATTAAACTACTGAGATACCGTAATCAGGTCTAGGATTGGCCGTGCGCTGCATCTGCTCAGACCTGCACCCTGATTAGCCCTAATCTAGCTGGCATATGTTAATCTAAAGCATGGATTTCAGACCCTTTCAATTGTATTAAAAACAGGAAATCCATTAGACAAAAAAAACCCCAACTTCTTGAGTCTTTGAAAAAAATACGTATCTGGAAGGAAAGTGGAGTCGTGCCGGGGTGCTCTGCGAGGAATGAGGCGCGCAGGCAGGAGAGCTCCTGCCGAGGGAGGGAAGAGGGATCCCATCGGATCCCGCATGCAGCTCAGACCGGCTCCTGCCTGGGGAGGGATGACAGCAGAGGTGATGAATCACGCACCGAGCAGCATAGACCATGGCCGTGGGCTCCTGGTGAGTGGGAAGATGCAACCGGGCTGCATGAAACCACTCGAAAAGCCCCTCTGGAAGGAGCAGTGGGTGAGGCACAAAGCCCAGGTATCTCCATCCCCCTGTGAATCACCTCTTCTTGGCCACCAACCTCACCTACCCACCAGCACCTCCTGTCCTTGGCAGAGACGAGGAGCCAGCTCCAGCCGGCCAGGCGCAAGGACAGCATCTACGCAGGGAGCTGGGGCAGAGCCAGCACTGAGGTGCTGCCTCTCTCTTACCTGCACCATGCCAGGGAAGGATTTTTTTGGGGGGTGGAGGATCAGCTGGCTTTGCTAGGAGGGAGGCTGACAGCCACGGAGGGGAACGGGTGCTGCGGCAGGACATGATAGTGGCCAAGGGAGAAGGAGAGCCGTGGCAGGTCTTAGGGTTTGAGATGGCCACCATGAATCAAAGGATTAGAGCCGACTGACTCAGAGACGGCTGCAGCGGTACTCTAATGCTGGGTCAGACTACATTAGCAGCTGCATTTTAGCCGGGGGACTGTGACAGGCCATGGGAGATAATGAAACTCCTGCTCTTTCAGCAGAGAAGAGGTTACAGCTTATAGAAGAAAAAGGGTAAGGGTTAGGCTCTACCTGTGACCGGAAAGCCACAGGATTCAGAGTCCAAAAGTCATGCGATGGCTGACAGAGACATCTTACCTGGCATGGAAGGCAGATCAGCAGCAGCATAAGAACGACCATTTTGATCCTACTTTGCTAGTGACTGCATTAAACCACCACAAAGGGCCTTGGGGAAGAAGGCCAGGCAGGTGGGATGATTCAGTGCCCTGGGAATTGGTGTCCAGGTTCAGCAGTGCCCTGGACATCCAGGACAGTCAATGCTCAGGGGACCAGGGTCATCAGTGCACGTTTCTGCCTTGCTTTTAACACCTCTTCAACCTTGATATCAAAGCAAGTGCAGCATGAGGAAGACATACTACCGGAGTCTCCAACTGCTGGGCACATTCCCAGTCCTTCAGGATCTGGAATACCGTCCTACTCAGCAACACAAGCCATGTCTTTTTTTCCCCGGTATCTAAGGTTGTGTCCATTCCCCAATGTGCATCCTTACCTCCTGTTCAGTGTCTGGTAGTTTAAAGTGGCTGAGGCCATCTGCTAAAGTGCTCAAAGTACACAGATAGCTAACTAGCCAAGCAGATCCACTCTTCAATGCCCTAATTCCACAAACTGGTTCTTTCCTGACCATAGATGAGGTGAGGTTTACACTACCCTGGCTGCTGATACAGCCCATCGCTGTGGTGTTTGACCAACCCTCGAGACAGGTGCTGAGGACCCATTTGTCAGCATCCCATGTGGTTCCACATCCGATAAAGCTTATTTAGTGGCTATCTCCTTTCAGATATGAAGCAATCACATCAGACATGGATGGAAGATGGGCTGGAATGCCAATGCAGATCCTACCACCACAAAGGTCCCATCAGTGAAGAAACTGTAACAGCCCAAGGCAACCTTGGTCAAAGCTCTGTCTGAAGCTGCACTGTAAGCATCAGGTTGTGATCTGGCAGCAGATGGTATGAAGAGCCTTGCTGCCATATGTCCTGTGAATGTTTGGTATGCTCTCATTACGGCAGCCGTGTGAGTTTACAGCTGGACAGTCAGGTTCTGCAAGCCTTGAAATGCACCCTGGAGTAGAAAAGTCTTCATTAATACCAAGACAGGAATCATCTCAACAATCTGTATGGACAATACAGACATTCAGTGTAATGCTTCTGAAAGCTTAATCCTCACGTTAAATGCCCAAAGACACACAGACTGGCTGGGAGAAACTGAACTGTAATCTCGAGGGACCTCTGAGCTGCCAGTCACTCAGTGAGACAGAGTTGTCCTCTTCCCAGCTGAGATGGGTTCCTCCGGTGAATGTCTTGGCATGGCCCTCTACACCACGGAAAGGCTGAACAGCAGGACCTTGCACGTAACGTTTTCTGCCTGGTGCTCAAACAGGAACACAAGAGCAAAGTCCTGGAGGGTCAAGAGACAGGAACCAGCCCCATTCTTGACCGGACAAGACAACAGCAGCCACTGTCACCATGTTGAATGTTGACTCAAGAAAGGAAACGGCCTCCTCTTCTTTCAGAAAGTGCAAAAATCCTCTTCTTTGGTAGCATCAGCTACAACAGAGAGCTGATCTCCTGCCAAAGCTAACTCCTGTGGGAACAGCCTCTGGAAAGGAAGGTTTGTGAGCAAGCAGAAGGCAAATGGAGAAGCATCAAGGAGCCAGGAGTCTCAAGCAATGCTCAGCCCTGCTCTGCGGTACCAAGCCTGCCAGACCCCAGGAAGAGTGGGAAGGGAAGATGGTGCAAACCTTTTCAACACACCTTTGGGAAGGCTGCTGAAGGAAGAATTTAAGAGGGATGTTGTTAAGAGAGTTGAGTTTATGGTTGTAAAGGCTGTGAAGCCACAAGAAACACGGCTCTGAGTGCTGAGTGTGGAGGAGTAAGGGCACAGGTCTGGACAAAAGTAGCACAAAAGTATTTGCTCTTGGGATTTCTTTTACGGGGCAAAGTAGAAAATGCACAATGACTTCAGCGATCACCTTGGAGCCCTTGACAGAGCATAGAACATCATCTGGTTTTTTAGCTGGGTGACATAATTTTATCAAAAACCAGGACCTCGACTGAGAGCTGCATGCCCCCTTCGAAAAGGACTCCACAGCCTGCTTCAAAATCATCAGAAGCCATGAGCCATGGTCAGCTGCAGCCAGTGCTGCTCTTGGGGATCCACTGGCACCAGAATCACACTCAGCACCAAGGAAAGAAAGCAGATCCAATGCGATGGATGTCAAAGTTGATACGGCTTGCTCTGTTCTCTTGGACACCAAAATGGGGATAAGTGTTGAAAGTTGTCTGGTTTATCATTTGCTTTGAACATCTGTAAACACTGCAGAGTTGGGAGACCACTGTGAGGGGCCTTACAAGTCTCCCAGACCCCTGCTAGAGCTCCGAAGGCCTTACAGTGCTCATGCCAACAATGGAGAAGGCTAAAAAGAGTGAAATTTTCCACTGGACTTTCTTGGTCATTGACCTCCAACTTTGGACTTTGGTCCTTTGGAGGACTTTGCTTGCTTCGGTCTTCTCCGCTAGCACTGAGGGGAAACTAGTACAAACTTTGCTTAGCACGACCCTACCGTAGCATTTTGCAGTAAATATCCCTGCAACTTCTTTTCCGCCTCCTCCAGAGGCACGGGGCTGAGCACACCGACCAAAATTCCTGTGCTCAGGAATGCACTACAGGGCCCTAGCACACAGGTCAGCAGATACCATCTCATTGCTACCTTTCATTCAGAGCCAAAGGCGACACTTGAAGACACGATGGAAGAATTCTTGTAGACAATTCAAAATGACCAGCGTGCAGATTTTAATGCACAAAAACCAAGCAAGGAAATGTATTGCTAGAGGACCTCCAAACAACGAAATGTTTGCCCTCGGTGGGCAGCACAATGAAAGGGCACTGGGCATGGTTTCACCTACGTACCTAGGGCAGCCTGCAAATACATCAAGACTGATGCAGGTAAGTAGGGAATAACTTGTCTTTTCCACAGTGGGACAGAACAAGATACGAGCTTGAAGCACAGCACGGAAAGTTGCACTAGATACTGGGGGTTGTGTGGGGAACCCAGACAACTGCTAAACATAAGGTTAGTGAAGCTCTGAAGCAAAGTCTCCAATGCTAAAGGTCTTTTAGACCCCAGCTAAGACTGATGCTGGCTCAGACAAGGGGCTGGTGTAAGCGATCACTTGAATTCCTTTCAGCCTTGTATGTGAACAAGATTTTGCAGGCTACATTTTATGCAAAGAAGCTTTGGTCCACTGATGGTAGAGTCACCAACCAAGCAAATATGAGACAGCACTAGGACATACAGGACAAATCGGTTGGCAGTAGAGGTATTTCTTGACAGTAAACTTGGTTTGTAGTCAACCACAGGATATACCTCATTCTCCCAGCCACGTATAATTTCTTTTAGCAATATGGCAAAACAGGAGGGACTCTGTTACACTTCACTGCTACTGGTTTTAAAAAGGACAGTCATACAAACAGGATATTGAGCAGCTCTGTCCACCTGTCTGCAGTCACATACGTGTTCTGGCAACATGGCAGGTATCGTTGCCTATAATAAAGGTAGCACAACCACCAGTACTTAAATAACTGCAGAGCAACTGCGTCCTTCAACTGAATTGCGGAGCAATGACCATTCCTATCCTCACCAAGACAGATAAGTGCAGTGCTGAAGACTACTTGGTGTGTTATTGCTAACACAAAAGAGCACTGTTCAGCATGCACATTAAAAGCTCCCACAACAGATTTTTACTAAATTCACATTGCTGTGCATGGGAAACTTGCCTGCTAAGATTTCCAGAAATTATCATCTTGACCACCTTCCTTTTTGGGGACTAACTCGAGAGGCCTTCAAGAGGGCGGAAGGGCATGCAACGGGCATGAGCGTCTGTCTTCACAAAACCAAAACAGATCTCTGTAACAAGTTTAAATCACACCAGCTAAAACGAGCTCTCTCAAAGTCACGTTACCCTGAAAAATCCTCTGACCATAGAGAAGAAACATCCGCAAACTAAATGTGTCCCTTAAGATACGAGGTGTTGACATGACACCATGGATGGGATTTCACCCAAAGTCAGCTGCAGAAATCAAGCATTTCAGGAATCCTACCACACTCAGTGGTGACAAAGGAAGCAGAAGACATCTCTTAACACAGGCACCTATTTAAGATAAGACAAACTGTCTTCTGAAAGCATGCCCCTCTCTCCCCCCAGCAACTACTGCTAAAGCATCAATGACTGACTCAAATTAGATGTCTCTTAGGACAAGATGATACTTGGAAGGATTTTCACCATTGGAAAAGGCCCATGCAGTGATTTAAGCTCTGAGAACTTTCTAGGCACACAACAGTCACCGCTCTTCCCTACACATCCTCTGTGCCATTCATTTCAAAACACAAAAGTGTTCCACCAAATGATAACTTGAAAAAAGCTGCAGTCCTTACTCTGCTTGCTGACCACAAGCATACCTCAAGATCATCCACCACCTGTCTTTTCAAGAGCCATTCTGGTCAAAACCACAACAAAGCGTAATGTAACAAGGCATGTGAAGTTTTGACAGTAAAGTTGAGTCACAGCAGCTCACAGACGGAGCACTAAACTGAGCGTTGCAACCTAGTAGGTTACGTCATAACCTTGACTTTTCCTTAGAACAGAAGATAAGCACAGGAGACAAAACAAGATGCAACATTTCCAGCGACAACTGCATGGGAAGGACAGCCCTGGAGCCACTATTTCCTTCCCTGCATCCAACCCATCCTCATGATCACATCTCAGTCTCTCAGACTGTCCAGATTGTCTCAGGCTGGGCATCACCTACCTGCTTAAATTGTCAGTGATTTGTTCTTTCCTTAGCCTTGGCTCCTCTTGTTCTGCTTCAATGAGCTTTCCTTCTCTGCTCGGTTCAGAGCAATGGGAGCTGCTGTCTCAGTGACCAATAAAGCCTGGTTGATCTGGGACCTCCAACCCTATTCCATCAGAAAGGCACAGGCCAGGATGCAACACCATACTTATAGGGCTCATTCTTCCTTCTACTCATTTAGCTTCAGCAAAGACTGCTAGATGCTTGGCATTCTGCATCAAGGTGTTGTTTTAAACCCCAAGTTTGGATGTTTGTTTTTTCTTTATCCCCAAGTCTCGGTTGGAGACCAATCTTCCTTCTCCAGCTGCGAGAGGACAGCTCATTGCACTACTATCTTTGATACATTTCTATTTTCTTCCTCTCTACAAGGAGGGAAGGGTCACAGCTTAGTCAAGATCTGAAACACCTTTGGATTAATCTCCCTTAATTTCTTGGTCTTTCACCTTTGCCTCTATGGCAGAGGAAGGCAATCCATCCTCAAAGGGACCACTCAAGTTACTTGTGGCTCCTTTCAGCAGACCACAGCAGGGCAGCTGTGTCTGCACCTTCCGCTTTGCTCGATATACAATCCAAGAGAATACAAGCCCAGTCTTCATCCCAGAGAGAGGACCTAGAGGTCACCACTCTCCCTTGTCAAATGACTAACAAGATCCCTGAAGACGATTCCAAAGCTTTTGGGGGTTTTGAGGTTTGTTTTGGGCTTTGTTGGGGTTTTGGGTTTTTTTTTTTTTGAGTTCTTTTTAAGTTGCAGTACTTTGAGACAAAAACATTGGTGCTGAGATTCCTGATTTACAGGAGTCCCTCTTGCTGGAGGGGACAGCCCAACCTATCAAGTGACATACAGACAGAGACTGAGCTACGCTCATGGAATTATCTCCTCTGAAGCCCCATCATTTCCATGGAAAGAGGATGACCCCAGTGAGCCAACCTGATACCCAGACTCTTCCCTGGCACAGCAAAGACCCATCGTCTTCAAGTAGTGGTGACAAACATCTCCTTCATGGATGACACTTCACAACTGCCATGCCCCTCTGTCTTTGCAGCCCTTTCCTGACATACCAGAAGTCTTCCATCTGCAATCATCTGCAGCGAGCATAGTAACATAAGGAAAAACTTGCAATTATTTTTAACATTGGAAAGGATCAATTTGAAATCCCAGGTCTTCTGTTTCATCCTCATTTTGACGTAGCTGAAAATTCCCATGAAAAGGGTGCTTGGGAAAGAAGGCAAAACAGCAGTCTGGTATCCTGACGGTGGATTAGCTTCACGCCTTCAGCCCTTGCGTCTTACGTAAGGTTACCTGTCCCTCCCTCTCCCCTTCATGGAGTGTTGAGGGTGAATTTAGAGCTTGATAACAGGACATGGACATCGGCTGGGGCAGAACAAAGCTGTGTCTGTTCAAGCTTGGTTCTTACCTAGACCTCACACACTAGTGCTGGGTCCCCCAGAGCATGTCACTCTAAACCCAAGCCAATCTGGTGTGTAGGAGAGGTGACAAAATGCGAGGAGTCTATGTGTCTACCTGTGAAAAGAAAGCTTTTTTACCGGACTCCACAGACGAAAGCTTAGCGAATAACCCTTCTAAGCTTCCTTGATCGGCTGGCTTTGCTGTGGAGTGAAGGGCACACCTGATAAGATTAGCAGTCTATCATGGTCAATCATGTATATAGGAAACATAGTTAAAAATAGAGAAAGTACAACAACCCCTAACGTCTGCTCAAGTCGGGAATTGCTTCTCTTATGATCTGTTTTCCATTAATAAAAAAGGCGGAGCAGACAGGTGTTACCAGCGCAAAGCTGCTCAAAGTAGAGAAAGGAAACACCTCAGAACAAATGAGAGCCTGCTCCTCTTACGGATAGGCGGGCAATATAGCACCTTCCAGTTTCTGGACAACCGCCTAATAGGGATCCCTATTACATTTTGCCATAAATACTTTACTGACTTGCCTGCTATGCCAGTAACATCCACGGGGGCTCTTCCAGAGGAATAATTGCGTATTGAGACTGATTTCTATCCTGCCTTTAAAAACAGCCTTCAGGGTCCTGTATTTTCTATATGGTTTTATTAAAGGCTACTGTGCGAATGAAGGCAGGGTACCATCTAAAAACTGGTAAAATGTCATATTACTAGAATGACAAAAGTCAATTTTAGAATAAAGTCATTTGAACTGAATCACATATATATATTTAAGCACTGAAATATCGCATATTCTAATGAAGTAGATAATTATTTGGCAGAGTTTCTGCAGGAACAATATTCTGGGCATCCTTGCAAATCATAAATAGCGTGCAAGGGGAATACAGTTGCATATCAAGACAGATGTGTCCACAGTCCAAAATCTGGTGGACTTCAGCTGGCAAGAGCGTCAGCGGTCACACACACGCACTCTCGTATCTACCCTCCTGTGCTGTGTGCCACACGGGACAGCCTACTTCTTTACTTAGGTTTCTGCTATAACGTTCAGCCTGTAGTTTCTTAAAGCTGATGGGTGCCAAAAGCGTATTTGTGGGGTTTTTCTCTCCTTTGCATTGCTGCTTTAACTCTGCATCATGCCCGTGACCTTTAAAAAGCCAAATTTTACAAATCCAAAAATCACAACCTCCCCACAACCCCATCCGTATCACCACAGTACCGCTGCTTGAGTGTTATTAAAATACGGGCTCTGAGCCCAGCTCTGTCCTGCTCCTCACTAATTCTTTACTTAAGTAACAATTACGAGAGAGCTCGCCTTGCGTAAAGCTAACAGGATTGGGCTGTNGGGGTGGGGGGTGGGGTGGAGGGGGCAATTAAGTGGGGTAATTAATCTATTAATAAGAAATACATCCTTTTGCTTACTAGGTAAATGAAAAAATTCAATGCCCACATATGAATAGAAAATTCTGCGTCCACATACAAGTAACACTCCAATATTAGGCACAGTAACTTAAATATTTCTACCTCTATACAGAACATTACGCGCGTAAGTGGGAGGTAGAGTAAGTGGGAGGCAAGTATAAGATACTGCCAGATATTTGTACTGTATTTTACAAATATTTAGATGAATGGCTTAATAGGACCAGAGAGGCCCGATGAGAAATGGCTGCACAGAAGTGAGAGTAGTAAAATCCATCTTGGGGAAGCTAAGGCCACCTCCAATAAAGCTCTCCACTATTCCCCGAGTAATGAGGGCTGAGAAATGAATGAGAAGCAGAAATGGCTGCCAAAGTGGTATTTCTATGTATCCCAAGAGCACGAGGCTAGAAAGTTCATGAAATCCAGGCACTCGGCCTCATTGGTCTCTGAAAGGAGCTCAATGTGTTTTTAAGGCTACGACAGAGTCGGAGCTCAATGAGTTTCACAAGTTTGTACGCTGCACGATAGATCACATGTGAACACGGACATTAGCATATACTACAGCGCATTTAGCACATGGAGATATAAAGCAGCTATTGTTCTGGCAGTAAGGTAATACGTAACCAGATAGTCTCTGGCTTCATCTAAAAAACATTTTCCCAGCATTTCGCTGACTTGTTCAGCAGGAGCCTCTCTGCTACAACAGAGTGCACATTCATGGCCAACGAACGGGTCCAAAGTGATGGGGTTCTCTCCCCCGGTGCCCCACTCCTGGCCCCCGCACCCTCTTCGCTGGGGGAAATGATGCTCCTAATCCAAGAGGGGTGACATGAACCCACAGCCAAGCAAGGTGCACAACTTTCGGAGGAGGCCAACGCCATGGGAAGGTGTTCAAAGCTTTACCTGGCAGATACGGAAAGCTGCAACTCTGGCTGGAGCCATACCTTACGCTAGTTCCCGCACTAGCTACAAGGAGGTAAGCACTCTTCTTTTTTTCCTCGGGGGAAAAGAGGGTTAGATACACACCTTAAGGGTCCTTTTTTTCCTCTTCTTCAAAGCATACCCTTCAAATCTAGCTATAAAAGCATCCCTGCTACAAACCAGCACACTTGTTGCAACGGTGTTAAGCGTCCCAGCGCTTTGGTGTCTGCAGCCTGTCTTCTTTATAGGACAAGGGACCCATTTGGCACAGATCCCCTCCTCCCTCTGTGCAGGACCTGGCCCATCCTCAGCAAGGTAAGCAATAAATCATGGCGAATACACAACGCAGACGTGGAACGTATCGTGTAAAGAGCAAGTTTTTACAGTCCACATTCCTCCTTTTTTCGCACACCACCGTCTTCCACTGCCCGGGCTGCGCGGCAGGTGGGATGGGTTCCCACCTCTCTCTCCCAAGAGTACTTATTCTTGGTATGCTGCTGCCTCTGGCAGATTCCTCCCTTTTAAACCCTGCACATCTGTTGATTAAAAAAAAAAAAGGGGGAAAAANACTGGTAAAATGTCATATTACTAGAATGACAAAAGTCAATTTTAGAATAAAGTCATTTGAACTGAATCACATATATATATTTAAGCACTGAAATATCGCATATTCTAATGAAGTAGATAATTATTTGGCAGAGTTTCTGCAGGAACAATATTCTGGGCATCCTTGCAAATCATAAATAGCGTGCAAGGGGAATACAGTTGCATATCAAGACAGATGTGTCCACAGTCCAAAATCTGGTGGACTTCAGCTGGCAAGAGCGTCAGCGGTCACACACACGCACTCTCGTATCTACCCTCCTGTGCTGTGTGCCACACGGGACAGCCTACTTCTTTACTTAGGTTTCTGCTATAACGTTCAGCCTGTAGTTTCTTAAAGCTGATGGGTGCCAAAAGCGTATTTGTGGGGTTTTTCTCTCCTTTGCATTGCTGCTTTAACTCTGCATCATGCCCGTGACCTTTAAAAAGCCAAATTTTACAAATCCAAAAATCACAACCTCCCCACAACCCCATCCGTATCACCACAGTACCGCTGCTTGAGTGTTATTAAAATACGGGCTCTGAGCCCAGCTCTGTCCTGCTCCTCACTAATTCTTTACTTAAGTAACAATTACGAGAGAGCTCGCCTTGCGTAAAGCTAACAGGATTGGGCTGTAAGATATTAGCACACCCCAGAGGCATGCGCATCTCTGCCCCGCAGCCCCAACCCTGTCCAGGCACAGAGCAGCGGCTGAGACAGCCATTACAGGATGCCTGGATGTAAATAGATAGCCCAGGTCTGATATCTTCCCCTTGAAAGTGTGAAAGGAGGAGAGAAAGTTAAAAANCCCCGAAAAAAGAAAAAAGGGGAAAAAAAAAAAAAAAAAAAAAAAAAAAAAAAAGACAGATAGATATAGCCCCTTCAACCCCAAGAAACACCACGTAGTCAGGAACCTGAAGGAACAAGTGGCAATACCGACGACAGCCAAATCCCATTATTCCAAACTACCACCACGAAAATCCACTCACCTGATGAACTCTCTGCTAGGCTCCACTTGCAACCTGAATAGTCTGCTGTTAGGAAGCCTGACAATAAAATGCAAGTGTAAAAGGCTGAACAAAGGCCAAATACTACAGTTGGGGGGGTGGGGGGTGGGGTGGAGGGGGCAATTAAGTGGGGTAATTAATCTATTAATAAGAAATACATCCTTTTGCTTACTAGGTAAATGAAAAAATTCAATGCCCACATATGAATAGAAAATTCTGCGTCCACATACAAGTAACACTCCAATATTAGGCACAGTAACTTAAATATTTCTACCTCTATACAGAACATTACGCGCGTAAGTGGGAGGTAGAGTAAGTGGGAGGCAAGTATAAGATACTGCCAGATATTTGTACTGTATTTTACAAATATTTAGATGAATGGCTTAATAGGACCAGAGAGGCCCGATGAGAAATGGCTGCACAGAAGTGAGAGTAGTAAAATCCATCTTGGGGAAGCTAAGGCCACCTCCAATAAAGCTCTCCACTATTCCCCGAGTAATGAGGGCTGAGAAATGAATGAGAAGCAGAAATGGCTGCCAAAGTGGTATTTCTATGTATCCCAAGAGCACGAGGCTAGAAAGTTCATGAAATCCAGGCACTCGGCCTCATTGGTCTCTGAAAGGAGCTCAATGTGTTTTTAAGGCTACGACAGAGTCGGAGCTCAATGAGTTTCACAAGTTTGTACGCTGCACGATAGATCACATGTGAACACGGACATTAGCATATACTACAGCGCATTTAGCACATGGAGATATAAAGCAGCTATTGTTCTGGCAGTAAGGTAATACGTAACCAGATAGTCTCTGGCTTCATCTAAAAAACATTTTCCCAGCATTTCGCTGACTTGTTCAGCAGGAGCCTCTCTGCTACAACAGAGTGCACATTCATGGCCAACGAACGGGTCCAAAGTGATGGGGTTCTCTCCCCCGGTGCCCCACTCCTGGCCCCCGCACCCTCTTCGCTGGGGGAAATGATGCTCCTAATCCAAGAGGGGTGACATGAACCCACAGCCAAGCAAGGTGCACAACTTTCGGAGGAGGCCAACGCCATGGGAAGGTGTTCAAAGCTTTACCTGGCAGATACGGAAAGCTGCAACTCTGGCTGGAGCCATACCTTACGCTAGTTCCCGCACTAGCTACAAGGAGGTAAGCACTCTTCTTTTTTTCCTCGGGGGAAAAGAGGGTTAGATACACACCTTAAGGGTCCTTTTTTTCCTCTTCTTCAAAGCATACCCTTCAAATCTAGCTATAAAAGCATCCCTGCTACAAACCAGCACACTTGTTGCAACGGTGTTAAGCGTCCCAGCGCTTTGGTGTCTGCAGCCTGTCTTCTTTATAGGACAAGGGACCCATTTGGCACAGATCCCCTCCTCCCTCTGTGCAGGACCTGGCCCATCCTCAGCAAGGTAAGCAATAAATCATGGCGAATACACAACGCAGACGTGGAACGTATCGTGTAAAGAGCAAGTTTTTACAGTCCACATTCCTCCTTTTTTCGCACACCACCGTCTTCCACTGCCCGGGCTGCGCGGCAGGTGGGATGGGTTCCCACCTCTCTCTCCCAAGAGTACTTATTCTTGGTATGCTGCTGCCTCTGGCAGATTCCTCCCTTTTAAACCCTGCACATCTGTTGATTAAAAAAAAAAAAGGGGGAAAAAAAAAAAGGCTTGGACTCTGGCCTGGTGACTAAAGGCACAGAACATTTGTGCATCCAGGCAGAGCCTGAGCCACGCAGGCTGCCTGGTAGGAAGCCTCTCCGTACGCCAAGAGAAGGCAACGATGGATGCAGGGAGAGATATGATCATTCGCTTTGCGGAAACCAGGGGTCTTCCAGGTGTTTTCTCCCTGCAGGTCTCATCCCGGGTGCACAGAGGCCCGCAAAGGGGAGACTCGTGGCACATGGACCCGCACGGACAAAAACTGCAAGAATCAAGCAGCCACTTGTGTAACAGCCTGTCCTGTCGCTTCCCAGGGCAGGACAGAACAGGTCGGAAACTGCTTCCCGAGAGAGAAAGGAGCTGCGGTGGCTGGAGAATCCCTTCTGCTTTGCATCTGCTGTGGATGATTCAGACCAGAGTCCCGCTCGCAGGCTGTAGGAACGGCTGCTCTGGCTCAGACCGCAGGTCCATCCGCACCAGAAGCGAGAAAGGACGTCTCTGACTGTAGCAAACAAGCAGAAAGCCTAAAACCCGGCCAAGTTGCAGTGGGACTTCAAACCTCTTAACACTTAACTCCTATTTGGAAGTGCAAATCAGAACCTTTTTTGCAAAGAAAATGTATCGGGAATCTCTGAGAAGATTTGGCCGAGGACATCGTGAGGCATCTGTAGGTCAGAGCAACAGGAAACAACCACGGGCCAAATTCACCGATGGTGTATAATTGAACACAAACACCCCCAGATGCTGATCCCTGTGACTTCAAAGGAGTTGAACATACTATATTTATGCCAGCAATAAAACTCAGCTTCCATTAGCTGTATGTTCACCATTTAAATGCAGTGGTCCTGTCATGCACACGCCAATTAGAATCCCCTAATGCGTGGAAGTACAAAGCTTTTCTTTTTTTTTCTTCCTTTTTTTTGATGGGAAGGGGTGGAAGGGAAGAGATCAGGCGGCTCAGGGGAATAGCGGAGAGCCTTTCACTGCGAGGTCTCGCGTTCAAATCTGTCGTAGGCCAGCGGTAACAGATGGCCACTTCTGAAGGTTGTTCTGTAGCTTACATGAAATGAGGGATTGTCTCAGGCCACTGGTGGACAACGTATTGAAGCCACAAACACACTGCTGGTGGTTTCTGGCAAAGACGGTAGAGAAATCAAGGGATTACATCGGTATGAAGCAACTGCTGCCTACCTGATCAAAGGTACCTCCTTCCTGGAGGGAATTGAGGCAAATTGCTGGCAGCTTACGGCTGCCGCTGCCTGCACGGTGCAGGAACCTCTGGCTGCACAAGCCTGGATCTCGGTGTGAGACTGCCTGCATTAGCTGTCATCGGCTCCTCCGACTCGTCAGCACCAGCCCCCGCTCACTGAACTTCCCTTCGGACAAGCTTGAGGTTTTGAGGATTAAAATCATGGCGGGGGGGAAATGGAGATGAGGAAGTTCAGGGATCTGTGGCAACAAGGAGGCAAACCCATGGGGAGGGAAAGTTTGCTACGATCTGTAAACTGGGTATGGGAATAACAAATACTACCACGATTAATTTTAAACCAATTCCAAGCTAGTGCTTCCTCAGTCTTTCCCTTCTCAGAGTCTGCGTCTTCTCCAGGGCACACTTTAACTTTCTGTGGGCAGAGGGCAAAAAGTCCACCAGTGACCAAGTATCCCTGGAGCAGAAGGGGGTCCACGCGAGCCATCCGAAAGCGTTACTCGGAGAGGAATTTGTACACATCATGGAATAAATTAAGCCAAAGGATACGGGGCGTGGGAGGAACAAGTCAAATTCAGGCTTAGAAACGTCACCTCTGGTTTTGAAAAAGATTCAGAGGAAACCATTTCAGGAGAAATTGCTTTTTTTTTCTTCTTGGAACCTGTTTCGCAGCTTCACGTCGACTCACAGAAGCATGTGTGCGCTCCTGACCTGGCGAGCGTGCTTTGCAGCGGTGGCTGGTGTGGCTTCAAACGTACCAACCTGCCGATGGACTCGTGCAGCCGAGGAGATAGCAGCCTCCCATAGCGAGCAGAAGCCACCGTCCCGCTCTCGTGTGCTGGCCTGCCAGGGTCTGCAGTGTGGGGAAAATAGGGCGATTTCCCTGCAATCTTCCTGCACAGCTGTTTACTAGCTGCGGATTACCGCTGTCACATGAGCTGCTTTACAGCAAAGCCAAGCTGTCTTCATGAGCTGAGAAGGTCACTGGGAGACAGGGGCCTCCAGGGACAAACACATCGCCCTCTACTGCGACTGTGATTTACTTCCCAGAGGGACACCAGGCAGGGAGAAAAGCATTCCCGACTGATCAGAGGTCAATGGTAAATGAAGGTAAAACCTTCAAGCCCTCTGCTCAGCTATCGTTAGGACTCACCCAGTGAAAGGGGAGAGGAGGGATATCTCCAGGGGTTAGTCTCACCCTGTCCACTTGCCAGGTTGCAATCAAGGTGTTGGAAGGCTGGGACGGTCCTTACAGTGACAAATTTACCTTCTGTCCCTTGAGTGCTCACAGGCGAGGGCATCCCACCAACCTTTCGGACAATGCCACCCAAGTGTCACCAGCCAAGGGATGCCAAGGTGGAGTTGCCTCTCCCCAGCCACTCGAGCAATGTGCTGATGCCTCAAAGCATAAATGAATCGATCCCATAGCAAGAAATGTCCTCTTCAAACCCAAAATCTAACCGCTGAACACCAGCACCAATGAAGAAGAATGAGTTTCACTTGGAAAAACAGAAGTTTGGAGGTCCAGCGTGGCCACTCAGGAAAATGAACTAAAACCTGCCATCTTCATCATTCTGCCATAGGCAGGTCTGGTTGACAATGGAAACATTTCTGCAAGCGAGATGGCTCGCAGGCTCCGTGGTTGCAGAACGGGGCCCTTTACTATGCCCCAGAGGCACAAGACAGATGGGGTTGTGCTTTTAGGCTTTAAAATCAGTCCCTGCTACGGAGATCCAATGAAGAGGATAAATACAGCCACAGAATGATCCTCTAGGCATGCTCAGAAAAAAGCAATAGAGGAACTCAAGAGGTCAGACCCTGCTAAGAAAGCAGCTGAGGCTGTTTTCAAAGAAGGGCAGAGCACTTTTTAAGGCAAAGAAAACAAAGAGCACCTTGAGCAGTTTGGAAACGTCTACACCGCATCGTGCGCCCGGGAAGTGGGAACGCGCAGTCCGAAGAGGAGCATGGAGTGCAGGAGGCTGCGCTGAGAACAGAAAGCGCAAGTAGCTCTGCAGGAAGGCAACTTTGGTCTAATACGCAAGACAATGAGCTTCGTAAATGGAGAGACACACAAACCATGCCTCGATGCACTGAAGAGCTGTACTTGGGGAAGCCCCAGCTTGTAGCTTAGCTTACAGGGTATTTCTCCTTCTAGTGGGGTGCCCGGCGGCGGGGGAGAGTTCACAAAACCCATCTCATTTCATAAGATGCCTCACACCGTAACAACAGCTTGCTGGGATTTCAGCCAGCTTCCCATTTGGATCAGATTGCACCCTACGCCCACTGACAGCCATTAAGAGCCTGGAGCTCACAAACTGCCCTGGGGTCAGACGAGCCTCCATCCATTCAAAGCCCAGCAACATTTTCCACAGCTCTCCAACGTATAGCGGGAGAGGGTGGCCTGATCCAGCCCGGCTCATAGCCACAAGGGTACCTGCTAGGGAAGGCAAGAGCTGTGCCCTGCTGTCATGAAACAGCAGATTGCAGCCCAGTTCTGCTGTGACGCGGGGGTGCAGGGGGATTAGAAAGCCCCTCTCCATCTGCCCTGATTCAGTGTAATCACAGGCTGCTCTTTCAATTCCCCAAACCCCTGAACGGTAAAAGTGGGTAAAGGGGTAAAAGTGGCACGGCACAGGTAGAAAAACAGCCATGACATCCCCAGCTTCGTCTGTGGTCGCAGCACTCACCCGTCACTACATAGAAGGGGACGAGGGGACACTATTTCTCTAAGGAAGAGGCCAGCCACCTTGCAAGCTAAAAGATGCGAAAGCTGCCCCACAGCGGGGACCGTTGCCCGTCCTTACCCCCAGGCAGCGAGGGGTCAGTTGGGATCCGTTGCAGAAGAAACGATGCCCTACAACTCAAGACGCAAGTCTTGCTCCGCTCTGGGAATCAGATCACCATGCCAGCGTGCAAGGAGGGTGAGCTGGGACCTCTCATTTGGGATTGCCTGGAGGAGCAGGAGAACGAGCAGAGATCGTTCCAGCAGGATGAAGTCATACTTGGTTGTCTCCTGTCTGCTGTTAAGTAGGAAGGTCTTCCAGAGATGGGCTACAATACCCAACGTCTCCCAGGGCTCAAAAAGCCAAGGGGGGGCTGCCACACACTCAGCGTAGGTTTGAATAAGTTGTTATTACAGGCAGAATTCATCACACATGAACTTCATCCTGGGAGCACTGAGAAAGGAGCAGCAAAGCAGAAGCCGGTTTTGATTTCGGCTTAATCTACCATCCGCCCAGTTCAACACTTATGGGTTTGAATGCTCAGATCCACAGTCGAGCTCTGCCAGCATAGATGTGTCCAGCAGAAACGGCCAAAAAGCTGCCTTCCCCAACCGGATGTTGCCCGTGCATGAGTACCACCACCCTATTTGCAAAGGTGGCAGGAGCCCCCTGAAGAAGCTCTGCTGGTACAACTCTGCCAACCAAGCCCCTGATCTGGGTTAGGTTAGGCATGGAGGAGGAGTCCTGGAAAAATGACTCACTGGCATCTGCGACGGGTCGGGAGAGCGATGCAGAACTAGGCAGCTTCACAGAGCCGGTTTTCCGACTCCACCTGTGCCCTTTTCTTTAGGCCAGGAGCTATAAATAAAACAGCACCATGCTGAAGATGTGCAGCTTGTCAGGAGAGCACCTCCCTACCCTAAACTCGGGGCCAAAGCACCGATCCCCAGACGGCAGCACTAACGTGATCTGCTTGCAGACAGACTACACAAATACCTCCATCCCTTCCCATCCCGATTCTTGGACTGGAAACAGTGGCAAGCAAATAAATGTTTGTCTATCCAGTTCTGTGCTTCCAGACATATTTAGGGAAACACGCTAAGTATAGTGACTGCCATTCCTTTCCTGCCCGTATTCAACTTCATCTCTTTTAGACAGCAGCTTGCCAAAGGATTAGGATACCCATCTCTTGTGGGCACCCCAAAACCACTGCTGTAACCCAACAAACTGGTTTAGGTCCAAAGTCCTTCTCACCTGTCTAAGTCTTACAGTCAGGGTGCATGTACATTAGGGAGATAAAAAGCCCCACCCCTCTCTCAAACAAAATCATCTACACTTCTCAATCATGCATTAATTAAAATGAGGATTGTACTCCATAAAGATGACCGGGCCCCTTCCTTCGCCTTCTCAGGGTTCATCTTGGCTGAGCAAGCATGGAGCTGTGCAGAGCTGCCCGTCCCCATCACCTTACGCAGATGTCAGGCAGAACGCACCTTCTCCACAAGCAAAGGTGATCTCCAACCACCCAGTGAGTCAAGAGCCACATGCCCTGTCACCCCCAGATACCCAGATTCAGGGACATTAGCATGAGGGGACCAGCAAAACTCAGGACCTCAGTAATGTGGCTCTCAAAGCCAAGTGGTTGAGGGCTTCATCACCATAAATTGAACAAATGCTTGGAATTTAACATGAACATTGGCAATGGTAAAGTCAAACGAAAACTCTCATTAAGAGATGAAGAAAAGCAAGAAAAATTTAAGAAAAATTTCTTCACCGAAAGGGTTATCAGGCATTGGAACAGGCTGCCCAGGGAAGTGGTGGAATCACCATCCCTGGAGGTATTTAAAAGACGGGGACATGGTTTAGTGGTAGTTTTGGCAGCGTTACGTTGATGGTTGGACTCGATGATCTTAAAGGTCTCTTACAACCTAGGTCATTCTATGATTCTAAGATCCAGTGAATACAAATATATGCTACATATATCACTTCACCTGCCAAAAGGCTTGGCCTCTTTTCAGTAAGCGTCCTGCACTGAGCAGCTCCTTCTGAAGCCATGTGGATCACTGAGGGACTGTGAGACAAAGACGCAGAAGCCTGGACAAATATCATACAAATACACCAAATAAACAGACCTTCAAATTCAACCTAGAAACACAATGAATTTCTAGTCAAGCAGCACACACATTCAGAGCGTTCCCAGCCAGATCCACATTTTTTGTGATAAAGGGTCACCATGGGAAGGAAGCTCAGTCTTGGGAACCTTGGGAAAGCAGCGCCCCTTTGCAACGAGAGGTTCACTGCTGCAGGAGAAGAGAAGCAGGAAAGCGATGCCACGAAGGCCCTTGTTGAAACACATCTCTGCATCTCTGTACGGAAGGCTACGGAAGACACCAACCCTGTCTGCTTTCTTAAACCCATGTTCATCCCCAGCCCAAGCCCACACTGCCGCTAGGCCTGGCATGGTGAGAACAGCACCTCCTGCACCCAACACGCTCATGTTTCCATCCTTCCATGCACGACGCAACCACGTCCCTTTGCCTTCTCAGCCCTGAAGATCTTGGGTCAAACATTCCTTAAAATCCATCTGCCACAATGAAGCTGAGCCTTTGG
>VYXH01012752.1:30040-42870 GCA_013397275.1 Burhinus bistriatus
GTGGGGGGGATCGGGGAGAAAAAAAGCAAAAAGCAAGTTTTCATCCTGACTGCTGCCCTGAGATGGCTGCGTTTTGGCACTAGAGTGGATGCATGTGTAAAAGTGTAAAACACTTGGGATCCCTCAAATATGAAGCTTCCCAACACAGTAATTCAGAAGACAGAGCGATGAACACAGCATCAGTAGATCTGAAGTTTCTAAAAGAAATTCAAGATCAGCAGAAAGAACTTAAGCTTTCTGTTACGGTCACAAAGATGGGAACTGCCTTAGGTTGTATGACCAGAACTGCTTTAAAAGTATTGCAGCAGGCAGCTTCTCTTTTAAATTTATGGATAAAGAAGAAACCCTGCCCAGCCTGGAGTCAATACCAGTCCTGCTTCCTCTTCCAGACCAGAACAAAAGGGAACATATTGCAACTATGCTGAGAGAGGAGGGCTGCCGTCTATTTCTTTAAATGTAATGTTAATGCCTTGTAATCAGCTTTAATTTTTAAACAGACCCAGCCCTCCTGTCCATTTCCCCTAATTCAGGACACGTGGAAGGTAAATGGCCTATGCTTAAACCGGGACAGCATCAGCTGTGACAGCTGGAGAGCCTGTAAGTCTCAACTGCCTGATAACAGGAATGGATGTCAAAACTCACCAGGGGAGGGGAAACGGGGAGGGCAAGGGAGGTGCTGGAGATGCCGTAAGGTCATTGAGAAGCCGGGAGATAAGGCCAGACGGGGCACGGCTCATTTACTGGATGGAAACTCACTGAACCCACCAGGACTCAAAGAAACGCTAGAAGTGATCAAACAGCAAAGGACTTGGCAGTGACTCCCCACCCCTAATGAAGCTGGCTTCCCTTTCTGGGTATTGCTAACACCATCACAAACATGCTGAGGAGGAGGAAAGGCAAGTGCCTTTCAGGGGACAGCAAGAGATCAAGCCAGGAACTGAGCAACTCCTGGTGTGTCCCCAGGATGCTGCCTTCTCTCTTTGCGATCTCAAAGGCATGTTTCAGAGCTCAAAAACAGCCTGCAGACTTCACGTGAGACTTGGACACAGAACAGGGGCACAAAACCACCCAGGAGGCTCACCTTGCGCTCCTCCGATACCGCTGCCTTTGCAAAGAGGAGACCTGCAGTATATCACGAGTACTCATCATATACAAACGTTTTCCCTCAAGGAAATAAAGCGATAGAGCCCATGAGCCTCCCGACCCCAAGAGCCAAACTGTACCCAGAAATAACCATTCTGTGTCTCTGCGGAAGGACTTACCAAGGTCACTCAACAAGTCAAGAGAAGCCTTAAAGCCAGCAGCACTTAAGTGCCACGGCATCCACCTCCAGCCTCCTGCTCTACTCAAACCACCCAGGCAAACTGTCTGTGCTGGGTTGTGCGAAGCTGCCTCCATGCAACACAACTGCACGTTGCTGTAGGTAGCGCCTGGTGACTTGGATCGAAGGGAAAATCTGGCCATCAACACAGTCCGAGAGGGACTTGTCCGAGCCACTATTTTTAGCCCCGGCTGGTGGGCAGACAAATCCTAATCGTCAGCGGCAGCCACCTCGTCATCAGTCCCAAGATGTCAAACCAAAGCCACACAGCGCCCATGACAGCCCAGTGTCAGAAGGACAGCCTGAGCTGACGGCACCGCCACCGCTGCCCAAGATCAGTGCCCAAGAGTACTGCAGGATGGCAGCAAAAAGCATGAGATCCATCACGAGGCAAGCTGTGCCAAAGCAAGCAGAAATCATGTCTGCTGGTAAGGTTCAGCGCAAACGGAGCAGCGGGCCCGGGTCTTGGAAATACTTTGGCCCCCATCGTGCCGGGAAAGACCTAGCAGCACCATGCTGACTGCTGGCATCAAACCTGTGGTTGGTGTCCCATGATCCCAACACTGATATTCCTCACCACCCACACTGGGGCTCCCCGGACAGCCAGATGCTGCCATGGAAAGTGCAGATGTGGAGACAGCTGAGCTGCAGCCAAGTACCCCCTTTTTCTAGAGGGCACATGCAGGGAACTGTGTGTACTTGGCATAGAATAAGCTCGTTTTAACTGAGGCTTATGCCAACATATTTTACTCAGAGTGCATCACGGCCCCGTTGCTGACAATAATTCATTTATGCACAGTAATTCACCCTCTAGGAAACACCTCTCCCTGTTCCTGGACCTGCTCAGTGCATGCACCCAGGAACTCACGCTCATCCACTTCAGCTCTCCCTGCTGGCTGCCACTGGCCTCTCCGCCCCTATCATATGAAACTCATCTGCAAAACTAATTTTCCTCACTTCTCCTTCAGATCGGGATTACATTATACCTGTTTAAGGGCAATACTTCATTAAAAAAAAAACAAACAAAAAAATGTGTTCCCACCAGGAAGACCCTACAACAAGCTTGACTCCTTCCTTCCTGTCTGCTTGGATGCTAGCAAGCTGATCTCCACTTTGCCAAGTTGCAGCAACTCTTTTTGGGTCCATCTTCCCTAAAAAGGGGATCCAACAGGAAAAAAAGATTTCTTTTAAAGACTGACATTGGCAGCAGATCAGCCTCCAAGCCTCCCCTCCCTCTTTTTTATTTTTTTTCCTTATGCAAAAAAGCCACCAGTTACTAGCGGATCAGTGTGCTGCACCTCCCTGTCCCGAGGCATCCAAAAGCAAGAACAGGCAGTTCCCTTCGCTGGGTTCGCCCGATGTATCTCCCGCCGCTTTCACGTTCTCTAGGAGATGTGCGCAGCCCAGAGAACGGGATTCTCGATTCCTGCCTTCCCCTCCTGGATGTGCTCTCAACTGTTAAACAGCCTATGCAGAGCCCGACGGGACTGGCAACCACGCTCCAGACCTGGAGGTCTCTCTGCTGCCGGGAGGAGGGTTCCCCATCTCCCATCTGCGCAGCCGAGGGTGGAGGCAGGTTTCCACCTGACACCTTACTGATTTCATGCGGGAAGCTCGGCAACCTCACCCAGGGTTGAAGGCTTTTCAGCATTTAAACCGCTTCTGATATAGAAATCCTCAACTGGAACAGCTCTTCTGTGCAATAAGTTCCCCGTCACCCTAAATGCCGCTACAGGCTTGTTTATCCTATGCTAACTTGCAAGATACGTTTCTGTACTGACGCCTCATTTCCTCTGTTTGCGAAAGCAGAGAGCTCGCTAATCCCCATTTGCCCACGTCAGATTCCTAATGCTCTCCCCAGGCTTCCATCACAACTCGATAATCCTGGCTCACCCCCAGCCGTTAGCACGGCTCCCTTTGATTGTGTGGAGAACTGGGTTTGGATTTTTTTGGATGGCTGGGGGGTTGGAGAAGGGTAAGATGCACTGTGGGCTCCTCTTAGTGCCCACCTGTACGCTGCCATGCCACCACCAGGCACATCAGTGCTCCGAGGAGCATCTCCAGCAGCACAGGGACGAGATAAATCAGTAAAACGTGCTTTGGGGCCAGGAAAAAGAGCAGCACTTGCCGTATGTGAGGACCAAGGTGAAGAAGCAAGGATCTGTTGGGTCTCTGGCTGTGCCTAGCTCAGGTCTGTTAAATCAATTCCCTGGTCACCGCTTGATTTCACCTCTTTCACTGGCACTTCTCGTCTTCCCAACACCAGCTCTTTCCACCATGCCTCCTTCCATGCCCTGTTTTTGAACCCCAGCTGGAGCTTTGAGCATACCACCCCTCTCGCCTTCAAATCAGCCCTTGAAAATGCCGCACACTGTGCAAAACCGCAAATAACCCCAGGCTTGTGACGACACCGAGGCCATTAAACCAACCTTCCTTGGGCAGGGAGTCTGCTCTGTCCTTCACAGGCAGCACCGCGCGCTGCTACAGCCCTGCGCAGGTACTGCTTAGGCAAAAGCTTCATCAATATTTAAAGATGAAGCCAGGAAGCCCAATAGCCCAAGCAGCTTTCAAAGCCCCCGATCAGATCAATGTCAAACAAAAGGCTGCAGTATGAGGATGCTCCAGCCAGCGAGCACCATCACTTCTCCTTCCCAACGCTGATTGAGTTTCTCTCCTCCGGCCCCGGGGGACTGGGACGGCTCCAGCACCAGCCCGTCACACGGAGCTGCCCATAGCGCACGCGGAAAGCATCCCCGGAGCGCAGAGTCTCCTCTCAGCGGAGCATTTTCAGTTTCCAGCCAACTTCAGAAATCGGTGCTGCTACGACCCCCTTCACTTGCTTTCAATATTACTTTGCTTTAATGCCAGCCACTTAAGAAGAAAACATCTGAGGCTCAAACCATGGGGTCATCGGTTCCAGCATCCCGACTCAGAGCAGATGCTCCAGAGTAGCAAGAAAACCATAATGCACTTAGCTAGTTTGACACTGCATGTGAGCAGGAGATCTTATTTCCCTTAGCTATAAATGTAACCGATCACAAGATTATCTGCAGCCCTTTTGCCGTTCAGCCACGCTGCCGGGCTCCCTACTCCCTGCAGGACCGAATTTAGCCCTAGCTTCCAAGACATCCACAGACATACAGAAGTTGCCTCTTTTTAGCCATCTTGGTTCTTTTGTATCACTTAATTATTATTCAGGTGCCAGAGAGCAGATGGGAAAAATACCATCTCAAGACAGAAACAAAAAATTTTAAAATGAGAATAATTACATCTAATGGCTAAAATCAATAAGATAGGGATAAATTTATGTTCCTTCCAGGGAAAGTGGCATAGGTAAGGGACTGGAGTCCCTCAGAAAGGACCTACAGAAGGGTAAGAGCATTCCTAGAGAGAGGCATTTATTGGAAATATCAGCAAATTAAGACTTTGCAAGCAATAGCAAGCAGGGGGAATTTGCTGGTTAATACCATTATGGCTCCAGAAGTCATTTTCCTGCAACCAATTGCACCAAATCACTCCCCATTTCATCTCCTCCCAACAGAATGGCACGCAGAGCGGTTTGTCCCCATTGCATCAAATAACCGAGCATCAGTGTCCGGGACGAGGCTCACACTCACACCCTGGGCTTCAGGGTACGAAGAAGGCAGACAAATCCTCCGTGATCGTGCCAACGCTGAAAATCCATCTGCTCTCCATCCCCAGACGGAGACAGCAGGAATGGATACCAACATCTCCTCCATCCCTAAGGGAGATATATTAGCTGGTTACGTAATAAAACTAACAGCACGGCGCTTCCAAGGACTACCGTGCCGACAAAGCCCTTCCCCTTAATACCACCGGAGATTACAGCAAATCGAAGAAGAGTGGAAACAAGGCTAGGGGCTGCGGGCAAGGTTTTGCACAGAGGAAAATGCTGCAGTCTCTCCCCTTAATGCACTCTAAATCCCATCTGATTTCCAACTCTGCTGCTAAAAAAAAAAAAAAAAAAAAAAAAAAAAAAAAAAAAAAGCCCAGCCTGCATTAAAATGATATTAATGCTGGGTGAGTGAGGTAGAGTGACTCAGGAAGGGTGTGGAGGAGGAGAGTTGTTTAGGGGAAGCATCCAGAGGAATCCAGACCATGAAAGCATTTTGGAAGAAGAC
The DNA here is from genome assembly GCA_013397275.1 of Burhinus bistriatus. Taxonomy (NCBI): domain Eukaryota; kingdom Metazoa; phylum Chordata; class Aves; order Charadriiformes; family Burhinidae; genus Burhinus; species Burhinus bistriatus. The sequence continues at coordinate 35,504 of VYXH01012752.1, forward strand.
CAAAAGGAGCCAGGGGTGCAGATCTGCTAAAGGATGCTAACGTGCTTTTACAAATCTGATTAGTTGCTGGTTTTGAGCATCCAGGATCAGATCCTTCCTTCAATAAACACACATCACTTATCCCCCTCATGCTGGGCTGTCGGCAAAGCGTAATACAACACAACCCTACTCTTCCCTCTCAATATCAGACGGATTCTCAGCTCTGAGGACAGGGTTTTCACTTCATTTCTGCTCCCTCTTCAGGCTGGCTGACTCCACAGCAAGAGACGCGAAGTCAAACACCCAGAGTAAAATTACTCTTCCTTCTACTGCCCTGGTTTTGCTGCCAACTAAACGCTGGCGTTCTAAAACACGTTCCCTGTGAGATGAGGATATTGATGGAAGTCCAACTCGAGGTCTCATCTAGCTGGATTTCTGCTTTCCGTGCAAAGTGACAAGGCAAGAAGTCATTGCTGTGCCACCCGACTGCACATGCTTCTCCCTCCTTTGACAATTAGAGTCCAAACAGCCCCATCCTCAAGGGGATGCTTCTTTACAACTTCACACTTTGCATCGTTTTTGAGCTTATTTTGACACACCTCCTTCCGTTTAATCAAAATAACCGGTGAGTTTCATCTCTGAACTTGGAAAGCACGTTAAAGGCATCAGGCAGAAGTACAGCGCAACTGGAGGCAGTGGATGAGCACCAACTAGACGCATTCGTATGTTCCAGTATCGTCTCTTGAACCAGTTTCTATGAACTTACTGTTTTATTCTCTATGAGCTTAGTTTGAGTAACTGCAAAAGTCACCAGACTGGGCAGAAGAGACATCTGGATAATAGGTGAGAAACGCTACAGAGAATCTGTAGAACTAAGCGATTGACTACGGTGGCAAGATGGAAGATAAAGCAGGAGGCAAACAACCCGAGGCTGACTGCCGAGGGATGACTGGAAGGTGCCACCCAAGCAGAAAAGTGACAGTTGCTCAAGAGCAGCCACCAAGCATACAAAAAAGTGTCCTGAGAAAGGCAGGAAATGAGCGGGTAATAAAATGTTGGTCATACTCTCTGCCACTTCACAGTGAAGCGGTTTGGAGATGAGTTTGTTATGGCACTGACTAGTTGTGTTAGTTGACCAAGTCTGGTCTTCCCTGTGCTAGGCACTGTACAGATACAGAGCGGGGAGCAGTCTTTCCACCCCAAACTACAGCTAAACAGCAAGCCGGCAGAAGGAGGAAAAGAGCAGAGCTACCAGCACTATGGCAGTGAACAACAGGTTAGTGCTACCATTTTGTTCTGGGCTTTTAAGTCACAACCTAGTTAGTGACAATCTGCAGTGAGGCAGAACTATCCTACTAGCGAAAACTTGACATTTCAAGTAAAAGAGAGGAAAAACCCCTAGCTAAGAGCAAAGGAAAAAAACAAGACAAAGTAGAAGCTTTCTGGTAGCCTTACCATTGGCATCTTGGACTCCGGTAAGTGCTCCTACTGCTGCTGCAGTTTCACCAGATAGGACAATTTGTCCTCCACCTTGGAGAGTGGCTTCAGCAAGCGTGGCTACTGCATGGGCAGCTGCTTCACTGCAGGCACAGGGAAGGAGAAATAAGAATTAGGAAGACCAAACAAACAAATCACTCCTGTAGCATCCATTTTAACCAGACATCATATGCCAGGAGAACAATTCCAGAAAGGAAGGATTCTTACTGGGCCCGGATGAAATTATCCAGATCAGAAAATCTACAGTGGAGGAGGAATACATGGGAAGAAGCTGCTTCCACTGGGGTTTTTCAGCTTGCAGATCTCTTAGAACATCCCTGCCTTCTTACCTTCGCCTTCTTTTTCTTGTGACTTTACTAAAGCTTTCAGACAATCCAAGTAGTCATACCACGTGGCTCTTTCCTGCCTCTGGTTTCTGGTACAAAATGCATTCTTTTGGCACTATCACATTCCGGGTCTCTACAGACTTTAGAGCATTACCCTTTGTTAGTGATTCCGCCAGTTCACCTTGCACTGAAACAGGCCCAGAGGTTTACCATTACCGGGATCACATCAGCAGCTCTGTATTTAGCTAAGATGGAGTACTTCTGCCCAGCCAAGCGGTTTAATAATTCTTTTTAATGAGTGATGGGTAGCTTAGCACAGTATTCTTAAATTTCTTCATATGAATGAGGTCAGACCAAAGGTTCTTCTCATGCAGCAACCCTGCTGTGAGAACAGCCAGTATCAGATATTTAGGAAGGAGTTTGTATGTTCCTTCCCTTCCTACACCCTCTCAGCTTCCGACAGTCGGCACTGTATTGATTTCCTACATCAGAGACTGCATCTGGACCATCAGGTTTGATTTGCCTAATCCCCTTTGAAACCCATTTATACTTTTTGCTTCCACAACATCCGGTAGCAATGAGTTCCACATTTAATGAGATGCTGTGTGAAGAAAAATTGCATTCTGGTTCTCTGAAAACTACTGCCTCAGCCTGGCCAGTCAGTCCCTAAGTCTGATATTGTGAGAAACCGAAAATAACTGTTCCCTTTTTGTTTTCCTCGTGATTTCATAGACTTCCAGTAATCTCTTTCCCAACCTGAAGAGCCATAGTACACTTACTGTGCAAGGACTCTTCCTGGCTTCTGATCACTCTTGTCCTTTCCAGACTTTTTCTAAATGTAAGACATCTGTTTGAGCGGGGTGACCATTTCTCACGCTATTCAAGACGTAGACAAACCAGGGGCCTAATCCTGGCTTGTTCTCTGTGCCTTTCCCTATAATTCCTAATATTCAACTTTTATTCTTTTGACAATATCTGCTCAGCAGTGATAAAACATTCCAGGAGGACAGTCCCCTGAATGCTTTCGGAATGGTAACTGGTAGCATATAGTTAGTTCCTCATTGGGTACATACACACAGAATCCCCGGGGCTGGCAGGGACCTCTGGAGATCATCTAGTCCACCCCCCCCTGCCAAAGCAGGGTCACCTAGAGCAGGTTGCACAGGACGGCGTCCAGGCCGGTTTGGAATGTCTCCAGAGACTCCACCACCTCTCTGGGCAGCCTCTGCCAGTGCTCTGCCACCCTCAAAGGAAAGAAGTTCCTCCTCATGTTCAGATGGAACCTCCTATGGTCAAGTTTGTGCCCGTTACCTCTTGTCCTATCACTGGGCACCACTGAAAAAAGACTGGTCCCATCCTCCCGGCACCCTCCCTTTAATGTATATCTTTGTATGTGTATCACTTTGCATTTATTGACATCACATTTTATTTCCCATTTAGTGGCACAGAGTGCTGTGAGCATCTGTCAGCAGCTGTCCAGAGTTCTCCAGACATTCTGGACAGCTATTAGCTACTTCTGGTGACCTACTGCTCGTCACAAAATTATTGCAAAGCCACCTCCCTTCCTGCAGCTGAATCACCTACCGCTTCTTACCTTAATGAATTAAAAAAGTAGGTATTTTCTATAGCACCTCCTGTGGAAGAGAGATTGAAGGAGCCATCTAGGAGCTCCCCCTAGGATACTTTTCCTCACCTGCCTCGCTCATTCTCTAGTAGACCAATTGACTCAAATATTTCCCAAGTACTTCCCACTCATCCTTTCTCTTTCCTAATTTCCTGCCTAGATGCTGTACACTTTCCAACTGTCTTCATTCAGGGTGTATTTTCATTTCTAAATAGCCCCTCTGTCTCTCAGAGTAGCTCTTAAACACTGTTACTGAACAAGAGTATTTTCTTCTGCTCTCCTACTCCTTTTGGCTAATCTCTCTTCTGAACCTGCAGCTACGTGAAGGCAGTTATACTGCTGGAAAGCCACCTACAACGCAGCGAACCTGGGGTAAGCATGGATTTACTGATGTAACCCTGTTTCCCAGACTTCACACAGCACTTATTTGCATCCACTTTCAAGGGCAATTGAGCATTTTAATAATTTGTTACAGTTGCATCCCTGAAAATAATAACAATCTGCAGCATAAAAGCTTTTTCCAGTTACAGTGTGCTCCACAAACATTAATTGGTTCAAATCAATGAATTAATTACCCACCTCCACTTCGTTCTCTTTTACTAGAAGGCTTAATACTTCCCATCCTCAAACCTGACAAAGGTTGCATCATCCATCATGTCATGCTGTTGGCAGATGTACTGCTCTACACGGGACTATGAAAGACTCTGCACTCTGTCGGCAGCCATTGGGACAAGATTCAGAGATGGCAGCTTTCACCTAAATTAGGCATAAAGTTTCCAGAGCTGGGATGAGCCACCAGCTTTCAAGAACCAGAGCCTTGCTGAGATCCTCCTACAGGCAGGGGAAAGACTGCAAGTCCTACAGCTGAAAGCTACTAGGAGAGTTTTGTGGCAAAGGGAAAAGTACACCTCTTCCACACGGAAGGGTGTTGGAGGATAGTCACCTAGAAAGGTCTCCAGCCCTACCATGGTCAGTAGACAAAGAGGGTGACAACAAGCTGGGAAATAAAACATGAGGCCCCTCACTCCCACTGCAACACTGCTACAGACTTCGCATCGCTCCTGAACTACAAGCTGTTTGAACAGTTATCACAGGGCTTTCCTGGGTATAAACAGAGCTGATCCTGTCTTGAGGCACAGCAGAGACTACATGACTTGTTGAAGGCTCTTCCACTCACATTTTCTAGAAAACTCTCTTTAATTCTAACAACATTTATTTTTATTAAAGATTCTGAATTTCCTAAGCTAATGCAGGAAAAGGAACTGCTCATTGTGACCTTAAGGGCTAAAACTAGTAGTGATGGGATGAAATTAAAATCAAGAGCCCACTGGTGTTCTAGTCTAGAAAAACTTCTAGAAAAAAAAACATAGAAAAATCTGTTGCCTGGAAGTGTGCAGGATACAAATCTTGCAAGTTGGATTCCAGGAGTCAGGGCTTTTTCCTGCAACTCCATGCCTAGTCACTTTAGCTGTTCTTCTTACAGCACCCCAAAAAGATCACTTGTTTTTAAAAGGAAATTTTGTAGTGAAACTATTAGCAAAAAAGCCTACTTAACCAACCTCATATGGTAGTAGAAAAGAACATATTTGATGGACCCGAATCTGGATCACAAGGAGAAGAAACAGTTCTAGCTGTGTTTGTGAATCAGTTGCAACAGGAATTTGGAAGCAAGACGTTGAACGGCCCCAAGATCAAGGTGACCGCTCTAGTAATTTGTGTCTATAACAGGGTCTTGGAGCTTTACTCTGACCATCAGCAGTGCGGACTTGTGCCTTGTCCTAACCCATGGCTGCTCAGCCAACAGCCTCTAGACCAGAATGCTGATTTGGATGAGGAAAACATTTTTTCTGCGCCTCAGCAGTGTGAAAACCTCCCATGCTGCTGGGGTGGACACTCGTGTTTGCTACAGTCCCTCCTGCTCTCTCGGGGTGCAGCTGCGGTGTGCCACAGCCATTTCCAGTTTTTAAGAGCAGCAAGCAAAGCTTAAGTAACTCACCAGAGCTGAGCAAAGACCTGCTGCATGGACCTGTAGAGAACTACGCTGCAGATCTTGGTAACCTGAGTACAACCAAAACTCTAAGAGAGCTCGTTCCAAGACGAAGAGGCAGCGTTACTATTGCAGCTCATTCACCTTCTACTTCAGAAACACATTTGGGAGAAACCCCCAAAACACTGGCCTCTGGAAGAGATTCTGGCTTCTAAAGAGAGACTGTACTGCCACACAACAGGGCAATTCAGTCTTGGTCTTTTAGTAAGAAACCATAAATAATACTGAGGGAGACCCAGACCAGCACACTTAAAAGGTGCTATTAGCACAGCACGACTCTCGCTCGCTTAGCAAGCTCAATTCTGTAACTGGACCCTTGTTGTACAAATAGGATCGTTTAGAGGGTACAGTTACTGCTCATCTTTTCCTCTTTCAAGAAATTTCCATGTCGGTGTTCTTCTGTGGTTAGAGTGGAAATCGGTAACTGTCCTGCAGACACCTAGACATGGGCTGACATAGGAATTTGCTAAGGAAAAGCCTCTACTGGGACTCTACACAGTGGTCTTTGCACCATTAGAGTGAAAACCTAGAAGGAAATGTCACGTGTGCATGCTTCAAGCCTTCATCTCTCACCCATACCTGTTGAGTGCCATGGTAACAGTTGCTCCTTGCTGCATCTCCTGAGATGCTGCCACTGCTGCTTCTGCTAATGATGCCACCGCCTGCGTGGCCTCGGATGCCTGCGTCGTCTGGATAGTCATCTCACCCCCCTGTAGCGTTGCCCAGTTCTGCTCCACCTATGGGGAAAACCAAAAAGAAAGGCCCTAGGGTAGGATGTTATCCCATGAATGCACAGTCGCTCCCTAAAATGAAAGGGCCAGATAGTTTCAAGAAGTCTTTGCAGAATCCTGCACATGCTCTGACTCTGAGAGACAGGGAAAAAAGGGAGGAAGCCTGGGATCCACCTGAGAACACTGCTGGACCCTACAACCCTCTGTCAGCCACGTTTCTCTAGTCAGCCCATGATTATAGATGCTGTTCTCCGTATGCTCAATCTTCAAATAAGAACTTTAGTTTTCTCAGGCACATGGGAAGTGCGCCCCATAAACATATGCGAAGCCCCTCAACCTCCCACAAATCCCTCTTGTCCCAGCCACATCTGCAAGAAAACAGGATCGTCGCTGTACTCGGATCACTGCCCACCAGCCCGGGCAGTTTATTAAGTAACCGCATTTCTGCAGTGCTGGAACTCCAGCGTGGATCATGTTCCCTCGGGAAACAGGCTGCGCTTGCCTCACTGTTTCTATTTGTCTGCACCCATCCGCTGTCATTTTGGGGAACCATCCATGTTCCCATTCAGGATTTATTTGTACAGCACTTGTGAACTCGGATGGGTTTGAGCCAACTGGAATTTCTTCACGCTGCAGCAATATACTTAACAAAAGAAGATGACAGATGGAAAGTACTGTGTTCATGTACTTCAGGTACTTTCAATTCCCTTACTTCAGACCTTTATGTAGATAGGTTTCATATTACTTAAAATTCACTCAGTTTCAATTGCTCATTTTCCACCTAGCCCACATGTCCCCATTTGGGACTTCACAGTTCACGAGAAAATGGGTGTACAGCTACAAAATCCACCAGGATGTGAACTAGAAATATGCATTGGACCAAAAAAACTACAGAAGTGGATGATGAAGGCCCATCAGCTGACAAATCCTACTGGCTGCTTTGCAAGATGAAGATCTTTCCTCACCCTCCCATCTCTGTTCTCATCCCCATAAACATTTCAGACCACTCACCATCTTGCCGAGACTCACAAATAAGAATCACGGAATCACGGAATTTTCAGAGTTGGAAGGGACCTCCAGAGATCACCTAGTCCAACTCCCCTGCTGATGCAGGAATGCCTAGAGCACATTACTCAGGACTGCATCCAGGCGGGTCTTGAAAA